>JABFPM010006489.1:0-10078 GCA_022817325.1 Idris sp. 1 HC-2018
TCTTTTTTTTTTTTTTAGTAAAAGTGGAAAAAATTTTCTTTATAACTTTATTGACAACTTTTGAAAAGCAAATAAGTAACACGCGTGCAATATGTAAAACTACTCGGCATTTTCATGCCCGTTCGACACGGTACGTGCCAGCCTTATTTCATCCGTGAGAAAAAAAGCTCGAATGAAAACCGATCTCTTTTCTATTCACGTGTCATGCGGCTTTATTTATTAGATGAAATATCAATATGAATGTACAACTAGTAAAAATTTTACTGCTTTTCATAGAACTATTAACAAAATACTATTACAAAAGTTATAATTTATTGGAAGCATACAATTTGTAATGATTTTTTTATTTAAAAATTAAGTATAAAGTTTGTGAGATTTAATTGATTAGTGAAAAAAAAACTTTTGTTGTAAATAGAATATTACAGTTTTAAAATTCAATTTGTATTAAACGTCAAAACGAAGTTGTACAACTTTATGATAATAAGTCACGGTCAATGTCAATTTTGAGCTACGAGCACTAAAAATGTTGCGAGAATTCATAGTTGCCGTTTGCAATTTGTTACGCTGATTCCACCAGGTTTGTCTGAACCCTTTATCGACAATGAAAATCGAGCGTGCCAAATTTATAAGCGAGCCTCGCGTGTTTCATTATTTATTGGCATCGTTATGACTTAGTAATGTAACAACCCGTAACCATTTGGGAGGGTAAGCCTTTCGTTTTACTCGCTCCTTTTTCATCTTAACAACTAATTTCTGTCAGCTACAGCTGGATAATTATAATAATAAAAAATATATATATATATATAAATATAAGCTTAAAAACCAATTTATTTTATTTTAGCAAAAGTTTTTATCATTTTTCTTTCAGATACGTGACTGCTGCTTGTTCCGCGCTGAGGATAATTTTGATTAACTTCGTTGCCGTTATCAAGTCAAATGTTGAAGCACCTCTTCATACGATTGGAGTTGACGTGTCCCGAGAAGAAAGGTAAAAAGAGAAAAAACTTGTCTTTTTTTTATTATAGTATAATTAATAATATATTTTTATATTATTATTGTATATTTAATTTAATTTTTTTGTCAACAGGTATCATAAGTGTCTTTCCTGTTACGAAAAAATTATGTCTATAAGAAGCTTAATCACATCCAAGCAGTGCATTCCTGGAAAATGGGGAGCCATGTTTCGTGAGCTCAGTGTGTTGATGAACACTTTGGACTCATAATAACGAAAAATGTAAAAAAAAAAAAAAAAAAAAAAAAAAAAAAAAAAAAAAAAAAATTATAAAGACTGTAGTAGCGGTTTTAAGTGAAGAGACCTCCAAATGTAAATAAAGAATTTTGACTGTCTCTTCATTCCCCTTCGAAAAAAGAGAAAAAAACAACACAAATTTACGTGTAATCCGAAAATTGATTGCTGGATAACGATCAGGTTGTAAAAACGTCAATTACTGTGCTGTTTCAAAAAGCGGATGTAAGAAAATAAGTTTCGAAAAATGGTATACTGAGAATATACATTTTGGACTATTCAAATCAACAGTCAAAAACCGAAATGTTCAGGATTGTTGAATTTGAATTATCGATAAAGATTAGGGTGAAAAAAAAATGTTCTCAGTGTATAATATGTTCAAGTGCGATCTTGCCAACCGCTGTGCTAATATAAGCAATCTAAAAAAATAATTATGGTCCTAAAATAGAAGCGATTAAAATGTAGATAGTCAACGATTTAGCGACGAAAATCGTATTTTTTTTAATTGTCAAATTCGCACGCATTTTTCCCTTGTGTTTTGTTTTTCCTCATGTGAACCGCGATCTCGCAAAGCTGTCCGGATAAATTATAATAATTTAAATTACAGAAGTTACAAAAAAATTTAAATTCAAATTTAAATTTAATTTTTTTTTATAAAAGTCCAAAAGTAAGACGAAAATACTAAGCATGAAACATTTACAGGTGTATTATACTAGTTCGAATTTATGAACAAATTGGTGTTTACATTTCATAAGAATTTATTTGGACGATTTGTGTTATCTAATAATAACGTTTAGATTTCTATGCATATTGTTCGTATTCGAAAAACCTTTTTTGTCTTGAAATAACTAGGAATGTAAGTTAAATTGTCTTATTAACGCGATGCCGAAAAGAAATTCTCTGTCTCTCTCTTATTTTTAGTGATATTTGAAATTATATGATTGTTTTAATTAATTTTAAAAAAATAGCCATGTACCGATGTTGACTATAGATGGGAGAATTTTATTAACTAAAAAACAACGAAAAAATTATTATACATGGCTGTATTTTTAAAATTAATTAAAACAATCATATAATTTCAAATATCACTAAAAATAAGAGAGAGACAGAGAATTTCTTTTCGGCATCACCTTAATATTGAACATGTTGATAATTTATCAATTATAATTGTAATTTGCGATTTTGTAATTATTTGTGATGAACGGCTGACATAGATTTGCAGAATTATTATATTTATAAGGAAGCTTGGTGGATATTGTTATGTGACGGAGTATTTATTTATTTGTTGTGCTTTTATATTTCAGACCAAACTGAAATCAAAATCAGTCTAATAGGATTTCCTTTTATATGTTCTTTTTTAATTTTATTTTACTCAAATATGTTGACAATATTGCAGAAATAATATTTTATTTTATTTCTTTTTTTTTTTGGATTTATTAATACACTAATTAATTTTGATAACAATTTTAACTGTTCATTAACTCTTATTTTTCATTTGATACATTTTATTGAATTTTCTATTAATATTGTTAATAGTTTTTATGTGTTATTAGATTAAAAATAAAAATAAAAATTGAAGATTATAAGAAATTAGGTTGAAAAATCAAGTGATTGAATAGTCTCAGTTTCTTATAGTCCTTTTGCCAAATGTAAAACGAACTGCATAATAAGTCTTCAAAAATTTTTATATTTCGGAACAAAAAAAAGCGTGTGGAGACAGAAACACATTTCATCCTTTCAATTCTAACTCCTAATTTAATATTATTATTATTATTATTTTAATAATCTAAAGATTTTTGTCTCCACTAAAAGTGAAAAAAAGTTTGTTTTGAAACAGAACTGACAGAACCTTCCTTTGTCTAATTTTATACTTACTAATTTAAGACCTAAACAATTTAAATATCATTGTCATTATTATTTTCATCGCATCTTTGTAAAAACGTATAAATGATTGCTCGTACGATGGACTATAAATTATTATTCGCAAAATGAACTTGGAAAAGATAAAATAAAATGGCGTTTTTCTATCATCAATGTAATAATTAATTATTAACATTCGTTGTGATAAACCACGCGGCTGTTCCCACGTTCATTACACGATATCACAAGAAATAATTCAAGTGTGATTGCAACGCTTTTTTGCGCTGTCATTCGTCGACTCCGTCCAATGTATTTTTGTAAGGAATATGACATCAGTGTGAATATAACAAAAGAAAAAAAGTGATGAACAAAGAAAAGGATATACAAATTAACTGAAAGTGATGTTTTATCCTTTAATGTTTTTAATCGTTCCATGTTTTTGTGCGAAAGCTTAATTTGAAGAAAAAGAAAAAAATCAATGTTCTGCTCAAATAAGCAAAACGCTCGTTTCATTTAGTTTTAAACTTGATTAATTTTACACCTTCCATGATTCCTAAACTGAATTAATATTATTGAAGCATTATTCCAAATAACTGATACAACTGTAACATATAAATTTATAATTAATTGTAAAGTTTAACTTAGCGATATTATAAATAAATTAAAACAAGAAAAAAAGAGCTATATAATTATAAGTTCTTCAATAATATTTTATTCAGAAATCTTCGGTCTAATAAAATAAATGTAAATATTTAATTCTTAAGAATGTTGTTGTTATTTTTCCGGTCCCAAATTATCAAAACGGGACACTTACTGTGAAAAGCTTTGTAACACGAGCGAAATCTGTGACATATTTTTCTACGGCGACAAAATCTCAAGTCTGACTTTGGTGGTGGATTGTGGCGTCGTTCAAAATTTACTCTTTTTAGAATCTCTCTTAGAATTTTTCGTAATAAGAATCTCAAATTTGACTTTTAAATTTCCTTTTCAAAAAGTAACTTTATTTTTTATATTTGAAGAAAAAGTATTTGTCTGGCAGTATTAAAAAAAGTTTATACAAAGAACGATGCCACTCAAAAATTTTTCCAAAAACAGATTTCTGACAAGAACCTGCGATTGATCCCGTTCAAACTGATCGCGTGTCTTCGAGTATAAATAACCCTCTGGTTCGATTTTGTATTTTAGTTGATTAACAAGTTCAGCACAAGGCTAACAAAGATTAACGTGATTTTGCGGGCTTAAAACGATCGAATCGAAGAAACGCCGATTGTCATGACAAATGTATTAGCGCGAATGAAGATTGTAAAAATAAAAATAATAATGCTCTTCATTTTTGAAATCAGATATTTGTGATTGTTCATTTTTTATGCTTCCTAGACGAATGAAGCCGTTAGTAGTTTGGCGTGAAATATAAAGTAAACAGTCGACACAAAGATCTTATAATCCGTGAAATATCGCGAGGCATTTAAAACGAGTCGCGCGTGTCGCATGTTTGCATCGGGATTATGTATTCATGGGATTACGACGATTGGCGAAGTGAAGGGTGCACAACCCTTCGATTTTCATGCAGATATACACCAACATTTTTTATCTTCAGTTGCACTCTCAAAAATACCGTTATTTATCTTTTGTTATAGTTATATTTTATCATTTTTTTTATTTATTTTTATCTTTTGTAAAAGTAAAAACTTTAATTTTAAATCAATCCCTTACAGGATTACATTTTGAAATATTTTGCTTAAAAAAAGACTGTTATGTAAAATAAAATACAAAGTATGTTTTAATATCTACTTGGATTACACAATGTTTGCAACTTTCTTTAAATATTTTTTGTATTATATCCAAAATTGTTGAAAATTAATTTTTGTGTTATCCAGCTGTTGAAACAGCCAAATTTGAATTTGGCTACAAGTTGAATTATAATTATTTTGAAATGTATGATTTTACTTTTTGTATTTAATTCTAATGACCTAATTGAAGTTTTGATTATTTTGTTTTTAGATTATAATCATTTGATGAGAGTTTTGATCGCGGTAACATGAAGAACGATGAATGAAGCAGAGGATAAGAAAAAAAAAAAGAAGAAGAAGAAGAAGAAGAAGAAAAAGTAAAGCATCCTCTCATGACGCTTTCACGGTGCTCACGAAGCGAAATCTGGAAGCCTGGATAATCCGCTTATGCAGGTTCGTCCTGCTTTTGAGTCATTGTTCCAGCGTTTTGAGAGAAAACAACATTTTTGTCGCTCGAGGTGACGACAAAATAAGAGGAAGCTTATCTAGTCCCAGTCACAATACAACAGCGCCGGCGTTTTCTTCTTTACATTTTTCTTTTCTTTGCTTTCTTTCTTGTTGCTTGCGACCGAACCTTCAAAGTATCATTTACTCTTAATGCTGGCCGCAACCTGACTTGCAAATATATTGACAGGTATTCGCCGATTTGAATGGACCGAACAAATATTTGGAGGAAAAATGGCGCTGTTAAAAGAGCAGTAGCCACGAATTATTGATGCATCACTTGCGACTGGTAAACGACCGATAAATTATAAAAAGTTTTGAGGTAACGTGAATTGGGTCTTAGAAATAGCTCGATAAAAACTTTTATCCATTATTTTAATCTCCTGTACTTTTCATGTTATAAGTTTTTTTATTTTTACAGGAAAGCAAAAGAAGAGGGTTTCTATTATAAGGATTTTAATTTAATTTCCAAAGCCTGTCGATGGAGATTGTTTTCTCAGGTATTTGTGTTTTTTGTCGGAGCCGACGCTACATATATTTAGGACCAGTTCAAATTATCCTTTAAAGACGATAACTCCATGCGACCAATTTTCTTCGACCAGCCTGCATTCAGCGCTAAATCACGCAATATTGTTATTCGCAGCGTCGAAAAATGTACGTCCGGTCCGGGTCTTGTCATGTAAATATTTTTCGTGCAGCGGAACCTCGATTTTATATTACTTCATTCAATTTATAATACACGTGAAGCTCTCACCACAAATACCTTCTCACATGGATTTTTATTTTTTAATCTCACAGTATTTTACAATATAAAATATTTATCTACACTTTAATAAATAATTTACAATAAATTTATTATGATAAAAATACATAAATTATTATCTTGTTTTTAGTTTGTTTAAAAACAATAAAGTTGTGTTTTATACAAAAAGTAAAATTTATAAGTATTGCAACTTGTTAAAGAATATGTTTTTGGCTAATAATTGAGTGCTATTTCTCCGACTAATTTAAGGTTCGATTGAATTTCAGGGACAGAGTATAAAGAGACGGACGAAAAGTAGAGCCGGAAAATAGAAGAACCAGTCGGTTCCATAATTACAGGCGACAGTACAATCATTGGCTCGTAAAGATTGCAAAGGGTGCAACGGTCGTATCGACACTGTCAGGGGTCGGATTGGCTAATTATACAAAGGGGTGTATGACGTCATGGGGCGTGCACTCACGCGGATTGGTGCGCCGGCCACGCAACCCCCTTGAGCTTTCAGAAAGCCAGGGCTGAGGTGGAGCGAAATTCGTCCCCCAAAAGAGGGTGAACGAAAACGAGGGTGTCAACGGGCCTCGACATAAGCTCAGACACAAAGGATGTCCGTTTTTATATTAACATCCCCCAGGCACAATGAGTAATGCAGGAATCTTCCAATAGTAAACAATTATTCTTCGTAAAAAAAAGAAAAGTTTTTTTATTTAATTTCAAACTATTATTGTTATGGAATTTATGTTTTATTATTTGAGATATTCTATATGAAATATAGTTTTTCGTATTTCTAGTTTCCAACTTGCCAAAGATTTTTGTTAATACAAGTAAACAAAAAAAGCAACTGGAAACTTTATTTTAACTGATCTTATCAAGATAATAATAAAAAAAAACGTATTTTTTTTATTAATTAATTAATTAAAATATTTAGTATAATCAATTAATAAAAACAAGATATTATGGTATTTTGAGTAAATGTGTATATTTTTGAAAAATGTTTTTATGGATGTGTTTAAATTATTCTGCATACTCAATTACTGTATTAATTTTCGGACCTTTGAAGAGCCTTATTTTGCTAATTGATGAAAACATTTGTTAAAAAAGATGAATAGTGCACTTTAATGTTTTAAATGTTGAAAACTAAAACTAAGTTTAGCATGTACACAAATTATTGTAAAAAGATTATTGAGTTACTTATTTTTAAATTATATTGACAATTTCTGAAAGAAAACATAAATAAAAACGTTACTTGAGCTTATTTATGAATTTTAAACTCCAATTTTCTATCAACTCATTTTTAAACGCACTTTAATTTTGTATAGTAGCTTAATAGTTATCTTTTACCAGAACCTTTAAATTCAACTTTTGCAAAACAATAAATAATAAGGGATATAACAATTTGAAAGTTTGTTTCAACGTTGAAAAAAATTGCATGCAAGTATAGAATGAATTCTTTTATTATTATTCAATTGATTCACATTTTGTGGAGTTAGCAAAAAAAAAAAAAAACGCTTTCTTTATTCAAACAATATTTTTATTTCGAAATAAATTTTCAAATTTTTCATGACTAAAATCTTATAACTTTTAAAATATTCATATTAGCAAACATTAACGAACAATTATCATATATTGAAATACATGTTAGTTATCAAAATCCTAAGAGTGTGATTTAAGCCATTTTTAAAAAAGACTCATATAAATTAATTGATTGCTTTTTATAGTTCAAGTCGGTTAACTTGAAACAGTTTTACATTACAATGATTATCCAAGCAACCTGGACATTTCCAGCAAAAGGTTAAACAGCTGACTGGACATCATTTTGCGCAAAAAGGGCAACTTTTGACGGTCAAGGATTTCGCGACGAGCGGAACGGATCCTTGACATTGCAGGATACAGGATAATTCCAGGAGGTCACGCACGCGCCAGATGGAGCCCGCGGACCTCAGCGTTTGCGTCTTCGGCTGACTTTGACGGACGTCGAGCTCGTGCAGCTGGCATTCGAGCAACAATTTTGCCCAAAATTCGAACAATTCCAACACCGTGCACAATTATTCGCTTCACAAAACTCGTCTACTCCGGTAACACGATATTCTATTTATTTTATTTCAATAACGTATATCTCTTTAAAATGTTTGTATTATTTACAAATATTTATATCATATTTTAAATTGACTTTTTTCAGGCAAAAGATCAACTCAAAGCATCAAGCAGAAATTGATGTAAGCATTCGAGCAAAAGTTAAAGAAAAAGAAAAAAGGGTTCTCCTCTTTTTTTGTCCAAGAAGAAGAGTTGCCAAGAACCGGAGACCTTGCGTGTGCCTACTCGGAATAGAATTACACTATCGATATCAAATTATACGCAGTCTTGAATCGATAGCTTATAAAAAAATTCATGCGGTTTGGACGGATGCATCGGGCAAAAAGGAAAGCAACATAAGTAGCAGCGTAACGAAAACAAAATCCCGTTAAGCAACAAAAAGAACTTGCGATTTGCGAAACTGCATCGTTTTACACATTTACTTGCTTCTCTCTTTGTACATTTTACTCCATTTTTGTGTTCAGAATTAAAATTTTAGAATGTTCTTCAAATGTAAAGTTGTTTCTTTTATTCTTCCGAGCAAAACCGTGGAAGAGCGTAACGCCCGAATAATTTCGCCGGCAGAAAGAGAGCCGCGTCTATAATAGGGCTCCGATATTCTTTGTGCGGTTTTCAAGTCCGCGAAGGATGATTGACGACTACTGTCTTATTCGTTGGGATCTGCATCGCGGTGCACCACTTTTTATTTCTACCGCCAACAAAGTAAGCGTGTAATTGAAAACTTGTGTGCACGTTTCACCGGATATTTCAGCCGAAGCCATTTTCAAAGTGTGTCCCTATTTGCTCAAAACTTTTCACACACTTTCTCATGGGTAACAGGATTAAATTCGCTACGATGGCTTTATATAAATATATTTTGTTAAATGGTATAGTTTATATGTATAATTTTGAGATCAATATTTTATAGTAGATAAAAGTTAAGTTTTAGAGTGGATATCTTAAAACTATTTAGTTTCATGTTTTTGTGTTGCAGGATTAATGCACGACAATTTAAGAAAAACAGATTTCGTTTCATCGCTTCCACTTCTTATATGAAAGAGAGTCAAAATAAACAGATGTGACATATGTGCTCATTGACCGTCGAGTCCCTTAAAGGCTCTCGATACCTTCTCAAGGGTCATCCTGAGTTAACGTCATCGGCAAACAGTTTGAGATCAAAGCGACTTCCGGAACTGTTGAATGCAATATTTTTGTCGACATTTTGACACGTAATAAAGGTCTTTGATTATTATATCAAAACTTGACTTGGCAATTTTTGTATTAAAAGTCAAATATGTAATGCAAAATTTTGACTCTTTTTGTTTGCTTTTTAGGGTGGCTAAATAAAGTCTGACAGGATCATATAACTGGCTACAAGAAATTGAGCCAGATTGTTTAAAACGTAAGGGCTGATTACCGAGGACAAAGATTAATGTGCACAAAAGTGCGGCGTATGATCAAAACAATGAAGCGCAACACAATGAGGACAGTGGGTTGATTAAAACGAGAATTGGGAATTAAAGCGCGTGCCTTAATTGTTGTCAGTGGTTATCACGTGCCTGCTGTCAACTTGGAGTTTTTTTCGCATAACTCGCAGCTATTTGTGTTTTAAATTGAATGCGACTGCAGTTTTGCCTTATATGTTTATGAACCTTGACAATTGGCGTGCAAAGTACAGTAAGACGATCATTCACACAGCTTAAGTTTAGAATTTCATGATCATTAATACACAAAATAAGTATACCCAAATTAAAAGAATGATGTACAAACTTTTTATTGATTTTAAAATTTAATTTAATTGTAAACTTTAAATTAATTTCTAATGTTAAATTAATTTTAATGAATGCATTTAATTTTGGAGAGACAGAGACACACACACACACACACACACACACACACACACACACA
>JABFPM010006490.1:0-10078 GCA_022817325.1 Idris sp. 1 HC-2018
TGTTGCTGTTGTTTTCCGAGTGCATCAGCGCGTGCTGATTCGCTTCGTTGTTACGCTGGGTGTCATCGAAGCCGGTAGGTGGACCTACTGGCACGTCTTGGTCTGAGCTCACTCCGCTTGAACTGTTATCGCCGTCTTCTACTAGGGAGTGCTGCGTCTGCAGAAAAGAGTAAAAAAATTAGAGTCGATAACAACAATTTTCGACTTTACCGATGGTCAGTAAGAACAGTTTCCTACATTACTGACATATAGTAGTAGCAGGATAACTACTTTATCACTAATCAAAAGATTAACTAATTTATGAAAGTTGGCAACGACAGAAGCACTATTTTATTAAATTCGGTAATAGCAGTTTAACTACCTTATCGATAGTCAACAACTTTCTAAATTAACAGCAATTTTAAATTTTTTACCAATAACCAACGTTTACAAAATAACTATATTAAAATTGGCAATAATAGTTTAATATCTTTACTGATTTGGTAATTACGGTGTAACTACCTTACCGACAATCGGTAATAGCAAGGTAACTGTTTCACAGACAGCAATTAATAATAGTTTTAAATACTTTATTAAAGTCTGTTTTGGAACAAATATTTATTTTCTAATGTCGGCAAGAGCAGTGTAACTACCTATCTGACAGTCGGTAAGTCAGTTTTTCACTTGTCAATAATTGCAAAAAAATCCGTTTTAAATTTGTTTTTTGTGTGTTTTGATATGCACCTTTAATTGTTTTCGAACATTTTGTATCTCCTCAACGCTAAACGAGTGCGGCAACGAGCCCGAGCCAGATGACGTTGTGCTGCCACTTCCCGCCGACGCATTTGAATTTCCCGATGTCTCTCGCGTGGATTCCAATTTTTCTCGCGCTGCTGCCTTTTCCAGCTCCTTCGTGATCTCCGAGACATCGCCTTCGTCGGTGAGATCCTCATCGTCGTTTTCGCTCTCACTTAGACTGTAATCGGGCTCGGGAATGGGTGGTGCTGCGGGCACCCCGTCGCCGCCGTTGGTTGTGGCCGCGGCGGTCAGGTTGCTCGCGGAGTTGCTCGTAATCATGGCGCTCTTCTTCTTGCGCTCGCGCACAATGCCGGCCGTGCTATGACTGCGCCCGGTTTTTAGAGGTTGCGCGTACTGGTTGTTGTTCAGCGACTGGGAGCCGTTTGTCGCGGGACCGTTGGTTACGCCACCTGATCCGCCGATTTGCTGTCCAACTGGTTTGAAGGTAGTGTTGCCGTTAGGCGTGCGCAGGCTGTGCGATTTTCTTACGTGCGGTCGGTTTGAGTGGCTCGGCAAAGATCGCGAACGGTAGCCGACGGTTTTCATGTCTTCCGGTGAGGCGTACAATTTGGCGCTGTTTGACGGCCGGAAACTTGACATCACGCCGTAAGCGTTTTCTGTTGTCGCTGCAGCGAGTTCTGTAAAAAAATCGATTTTAGTCTATAATAAAAAAAATTCTACTTTAATAACAGTTTACAACTTTAGTGATGAGTTGGTAACAATAGTTTTTTATTTTACCAATTAATTGGTAAAATCTTTATCTCACTTATATTTTACTAGTCGGTAATATTTGCTTTCTGATTTACTGAACAGTAGGTAAAGCATTTTTTTGTATTAGCGACTAATCAGTAACAATAGTTTTGTGCTTTACTAACTAGTTAGCAAAATCTGCATTTTAATTTATAGACCAGTCGGTAACTAAAGTTTTCTGCTTTACCAACCAGCGAGCAATAAAAGTTTGTCAACATTGTCGATCAGTCAATAACAAAAGTTTTCTATTTTACCATCTAGTCGGTAAGGTTCTTTTTCTGATTTACCGACCAGTAGGTACAAAACTGTTTTCTGTTTCACTGGTTAGTCAGTAATAATAATTTTTTATATTACCGACCAGTTGGTAACCGCAGTTTTCTTTACTATTTACAGACGATAAAAAAAATTACACTACCGACAGTCGGTAAAAGCAGATTTCTACGTGTCGATAATTACAAAAGTTAGATGTAAAAATTGAGATGTCGTCACCTTTAACTTGTTGAATGTGAGCCATGTTATCGTAAACGGAGGTCGGCGTGACAACATCCGACGCATTGGCGCCAACATTAACTTTGACTACTTGACCCACCGGGGGTGGCGGGGGAGGATGATTTGGGGGCGGCAAAGCGTTGCGAGCGTTAACGGCGTTCACATCTTCCTGGCTTCGGTGGCCCTTGGGAGCAAGGGCCGACTGGTTTTGGATGTTCAAGTCTGGAGTGCTGTGAAAATTTCTATGCAAATCTGAGCCACCGCCTGGTCCACCAAAGAAGCGTACTCTGGCGTTTGACTGTAAATGGGGAAGAATAATTAGTTAAGTCAGAAGGATTTGAAATGAAAAAAAAAAGAATTTTTCTTTCAATTGCATCAAGAGAAAATACAATATTTCAGACAAATTGATGGGTTTAGGATCAAATTTCAAGAATTACCTTGTGAAAATCAAAAATGAGATTTTACGGGAATTTAGGGTTTAAATTGAAGTATAAGAGTACATTTTTTACCAATAATATTCGGGTTTGATTCAAATTACTTTGGCAAATGAAATTTTTTTTTCTAATTGATATACAATTAATATTTATTGGAAATTTTATATTTTATTAAAATAATGCATTTTTTAAAATTAAAATATAATAATTTAATACGTAATGAATTTACTTTTAATAACATAAAATACGTTTTTTAAATTAAAATTTGATTAAAATATTTTTCGAGAAAAACAAGTAATTGAACATCTTCGGACAATTTGTTAAAAAAAATTTTCAATATCATCAAACATCTCAATTTCATCTTTCATTCTTATTCCACTGAAAAAATGTTATTAGTTCAAAAACATTCAAAAAATTTATTAATATACAACATCATTAAAATCTTGTTATCTTTATCCTCTGAAACACAATTAGTTTTATGTAAACATTTTATCACTATATAATGAAAATTGTAATTTAAATTAGAAATTTAAATATGAACAAAGAAAAACGAACAAAATTGAACTTTATGTCGAAATTAATTGTAACATGATGATTGAAATAACAAAGAATTAAAGAACTGTGGATGATTGTGATGTTTGCTTGTGAAGTTTTATTATCGGCGGGGCAACTTGAGCCGGGATAACCCGCAAGTTATCCGGTCCTGTGGAGCGTGACCGGTGAGGCCGCCGGCGATTGATTTCTTTTTGTCTTTGCGCGTTAGTTAGTCACCTGGGGTCATGCAAGTATCGAATGCGCTAGAAAACAAAGTATAAATTTGTGTTGCGTCAATAATACAAGTCGTTCCCGTTGTTCCGCTCTCCTTTTTGAGTACGTGCATTGTTCTCTCGTTTGGATTTCAGTGCAAACTATAACAAACATGCGAACGACCACCGATTATCAAAGAACATGCTTCAAACACGACCGATCCATTCAATTTTCAAAAACATTTTCATTATAAAAATTAATTTTCTTGAAAAGATCGTATCGAATTTGAAAAGGAAAAAGCTGAAAACATTTAACAACTTTTAATATACAAAAATATTCTTAGGTGGTACTTTAAAAATGTATCTACTCAAAATTTTTTAGCTGCAGTTTTACATTAGTCAGAATACAGCAAGCATTATAAGTTTAGGCAAATAAGCATCCAAGTATTTACAATAATTTTTATATATTTCAACAGAAGATTAAAATTGTACCATTATTTTTTAAAATTAAACCATTAACTACATTTTTTTAATTAATTTAGTTTTATGTACTTTGTACTGTACATTTTCTAATTTACAATGAAAAGTTCTTGAATGAAGCCTGTTATTTTGTGAAATCCGACGATTAAAGTCGTATTCTTTTAAGCTGATAATTTTCCATTCTTTACCTTGAGCCATTATCTACAAAACCTACTCCTTTAAATTACCACCATTAAAAGAAAAGGTAAAAAAAAGGATTGCATCGTGCAACGTCCCGTTATCCTTACTTTTCCTTTGCGCTTCATTTCCGCTACGCTCGCGTAAACTCGGCCGGTCTTGGCGGGCGAAGACGGGTGAGATTTGGTGGTCGGGCCAGACTGAAAGTGCGAGCTCATCATTGACGAGCTGTACTGGTTGTTGGTACTGCCCTGCTGGCGCTGAAACAGTTCCTGGAATAAAGGAAGGACGATGCTGAAGCTTCCATTTTTCGTGCACATTTCATGCAAGATTAACGAGCGCCTTGCTTTTTGCCCCGTGCGTCTCCGTGTCAGATGAGAAAATAATAATGATGATGATAAAATTAAAATTAAAAAAAAATAAAATAAATAAAGTGAACTGAACATTTTGAATTTCCCCGGTGACTTACTTCGAGTTCGGCCGCGGTTATGCGACTTGAGGTTGGTCGCGACCGAATGCTCGCCGTTCTCGGCTGAGACGAGTTTTGAGATGCATTTTGACCGCTCACTACCTGCTGCTGCAGATGAATCGATTCTGCGCTGCTGGACTTGGTGCCCGATGCTATTTCGTTGTCGTCCTTTTCACCGCCTCCTTCTGAAAAATTTTAGTTTCAGTTTTAAATACAGTATTTATTATTATAAATTGTAAATGAAGTAAAATTATGAGAATTAACGTCTGTTGCCTTAGGATCAATATTCATTTTTTAATGCCCAATTTTTGAGAGACAAATATAGAAAAATAAGAAAATTCGACATAAAAAAAAATCAAAAACTTACTTGTATAAGATTAAAGAGTATTAATTAATATAACTGAAGTCAATATTAAAAGTTAAACTAAATTTGCTGTAATTAGCATATCAATTTTCCAGTCATTAAGTAATTTATTAGTGATGGTTTTGAAATATAAATGACTGTACCATTATTTTTTAATATTTATAAATAAAGTATGTAATAAGGTTCTGCAAATGTTTAACATTAAAAATTATTAATTTAGATTGAAAATTTTATTTGTAAATATAAAAAAAGGTTTGAATATGTTTCTGCAATTGTATAAAGTCAAATATATTAGCTTATGTAGAAACATTTTCTTTTCAATGTTAAAAACAATTTAATATGTTTCTTCTTGTTTGAAGTTAAAAATCATTATTATTTTAGACAGACTGAAATTTATTTTGCAATTAGAATAATTTAGTAATTGAAAAGTTTTTATCTAAAGACTAAAAAGAAAATTACATTGCATTGTTGAAATAACAAAATTTAAATTCCTTAATTAATATTTTAATTAATTCAAAATGTAATTTTACAAAGTTTTTCTAAAGTAATTCCACTTTTGAGTTTTAGCAAAATAAAATCTTTTATCAATACCTTTCCATTCAAATATCATAATAAACTTTGCATCACATTTTAATCCTCTTACACTATCAATAATAATTATCTAAGATTTCACAATTTAGAAATAAATAACAGTAGAGCAATTTAAATTAATATTAATAAATATCTCACTTGTATTAAATTTCATTCAATAAAAGTAAAATTCTTATCTTTTTATGTATTGATATATGTGATGAATTAGGTATTCATATCTGTAATAAGTTATTACCAATCATTGTATGACACTTTTTCCAATCGTAGTTTTCCAAAGGATACATTTTTCAATAAATTATTTTTTCCAAATAGACAAATTTTCCAAATTAATAAGAAAAATAGAAGATTGTACATTTTTAAACATGTACAAATTTGAATAAAAATGTTGAATATGTATTTTGAAAAAAATAGTTTGAAAGAAATATTATTTATTGACAAAATAATGTTTTGGAATAGTGAGTTTTCGGAAAATTTAGAGTATTGGAAGAGAAGGACTGGAACAAAAAATGATTGGTAAATTTGTCTCCCCACCATTACCAATATCTTTTTATTTGTAGTTTAATTTACAACTTGTATATAAGGGGTTCATGCCCGTAAAGACATAAAAGAAATAAATAAAATAATGAAAATAAAATATAATCGCTCGTCCCAAAGTTACCTAATCCAGCGACCATCGACCTTGCTCTCGCTCGACCGACGCTCAAAGTTGTTTTGGGGTCCCTTCTCGGCGGCAACGGCGCTGGTGACCTGCCCAAGGTGCCACCCATTGCAACGTTGTTGTTCGCCTTTCGGGGCAGCGTCGCGTACTGTCTTTGAATCGGTTGACTAGTCGGCAGGGCCGCTGCCGATTGCGAATTCGGAAGACTTAAAACAGGCGATACCACGGTCATCCTCACCAGCTCGCCGGACTTTCGAATCAGATCCACCACGTTTTCGTGCGAGGCCGTCGTCACGTCTTCACCATTGATCTGAATTGTCAATTAATTTGCATCAAAATAATTTTTTTTACATTATTTTATTTTTTATATAATTAAATAAAATAAAAGTTTTTTTTTACCTGAATGAGAAAGTCTCCTTTCCTGAGTCCGGCAAGATCGGCAACCCCGCCCTGGTCGACGTCGTCTAGGTACTGCAATGCCGGATACCTCGCCGACGGAGTGAACTCCATTAGTGGCGAAGTGGCTTTGGCGCCGCGCAACACGAAGCCAAAACCTTTCCTTGAACGGTGCAGAACAACAGTGCGTGGCTCCGATGTGACGCTGCAACAAAGTGCAAGTATATTTCGTGCACAAAATATACCTAAAACATTCTGCCTCGGCCAGTCCTCTTCTTCTCAAAAAAAAAAAAAAAAAAAAAAAAAAAAAAAAAAAAAAAAAAAAGCATCATCAAACTTCCAATCTTTAAACTCCCGAAGAGAATCTTTTTAAGTCTGAAAAGAATCTTTAAAAGAATATGTAAAATTAAAAAAAAACTTATTTAGAAATGAGTAAGGATTTTTAATTTGGTTTTTTTGTAAATTTTACTTTGAAGAAACTGGTTTTGAGTTGAAATGGTCTTCACTTACGGTTTCTTCAATCTTGGTGCAGTGGCGAAATATTTGTGCTGGGACTCTCTGCGCCCGAGGACTCGATTTCGACCGTCCCTGTTGCTTTGTGGGGGCCCTATTGGAATGTTCGTGTGACGTAACCGGACTTCTTGCACGCAATGCGCCGGGAACAAGCCCGTGCCTTGACCGCGAAGAACTCCTTCCAAAAGACCGCAGTCGGTGGCACCCGTAACTAATGATCAAAATTGTTCCTTAGATAATTGCATTTGCCAACTCATTTTCAATAATTATACACGTTTTAAACTGGTACGTTCTTATTTGTACAATAGAATTCACGAAAATTATGTTTTAAATAAAATAAACTCGAAACTTAAAATAATAAAACAAGTTTAAATTAATTTGTTTGTTGGAAAATAAAAAATTCTCACCTTCCAGGATATCGCCCTGGTTAATGGACAAATGTCCAGGAATACCACTGTTATAACTTTCGACACAGACAACTGTAGTTCCAGGAATAGACAGGGAATTCGTAGTGTCAGACTGTGACGTGCCCACCCCGGAACTGTCGCTGATTGCGTCTGAGGCTGTGTCCCCCAGACTTTTGTCTGAAAATTGCAAATCAAAACGCTCAGTCTTTTCCATTTTCTTGTTTTCTTTCTTTCTCTGCCACATCCCATTAGCGAACAAAAGTAATAACTAGTTTCCTCATCGTATAAAAGTGAAAAATCATTATCTAAAGATGTATAAGAAAAAAGATTATTCTGTATTTATTCGTGTTTATGTTGTTCTGATTTAATTTTCTTTTTGACAGATTTCATGATTTAAAATAGTGTGTTAGTGTGACAACAAAAAAAACTTGCACGAAACACCTAGGTTCTTCTACCAAGAAAACTTTCCATATATGCAGTTAAAACACTAGAGGGCAGCACTGTCTTCTAGATGAACTTTCAAATTCATGAATTGGGTATGATATATATATAATAAAAACACTAACATGTATGAAGCATTGTTTCATGAAAAAACATTACATTGAACACTGAGTTGTTTTTTGTGCCATCTGCAGGTGGCAGCACTGTCGCCCTGCAGATGGCAGTACCGACTGATTGTCAAAAATGATTTTGAATTGTATGTGATGAAAGATTCGTGTTTTCTGAGCAATTAATAAAGAACCATGCACAAATTGGCTTCTTTGTTTTAAGTTTCCTAGACCCAAATTCCAAATTTGGTGGTGATGGCTCAGCGGCAGATCCTCAGTAAATCCGGATGGAACAAAAAGATTTTTTTTGCAAAAATTATTGTATCTTGAAAAAATTTGCTAGTTTTGCCAACACTGTAGCTCGAAAATTGAGTTACAATGTCACTTTTATACAATAGTCCCGAGTTTACCTATATATTTTTTTTCATGTATTTGTACCTGTGACAATACTGGCGGAATCCTCGCCGGACGGCTGGTTGCTGCCTTCCGACAGACTGGAGCTCGCCGAGCTGAATGGCGCCAAACTTCGACTACTCGGCGACGGCGATGGCGGCATTTCCATCGTTCTGTGAATATCCAAACGGTGCTGCAACTCGAGTCGGTGCTCCTGCAGCCTCGTGAGACCCTCTAATCTTAAGTTTTGATAGTGCTCCGAGTTTGGCAATCTTGAAAATCACCGAGGTCAGAGTAAATTGTCTTTTTATTCTTTTGAAACTTGCTCACTTTGATCGAGTAACAATTGTTTACATTTTCTTTATCAAGAAATAGATTTAACTGATAAATATTATCCTCAAAACATAGTCAATAAAATATAGATTATTTAAAAAAAAAATCCCGATCTAAAAAAACGAAAAACACAATTAACCCGTCAGTGCTCAGTAACCTGTGACATGAGACAGGGGAGAGTTAAACTAAAATTGAATATTTTGAAACCGCGATTTTTGCAGTTCGATTTAACTTTAATTTAGATTAAATATTTTGGGCTTTTCAGGATCAAAGTTACAAGTGCAAAGACAATTTGCACTGACCTCGCATGTAGACTCTGGTATTCGGACGGCAACCGATTGATTGTGTTCTGGAAGTGTTCGGTTCGGGTGAGGTTGGACTGGTCGTGATTAGTCTTGGACGGTATTCTTTGGAGCGGTTCTTGGTCTTGTCTGGCCTGTTCGATGGACGGTATCCCGTGGTGGGACTCGGATCTCGCGATCCCGGACGGAACGAATTTGTCCTGGGCGATGCGGCCGATATCTGATCAGCCACCCGGTCTAGGGTGGCGCTAGTGTACTGGTCTGCGGAGACGGTGCGCGTGAGCGTGCTGCTGCCGGACGAAGAGGATGAGCACGAGGCTAGCTGCTGAATTGGCTGCTGCTCCGGCGCCGAGGGTATCCTTGTCAGGGTGCCCAGGTTGCTCGCCGAGCAACTCGTCGTCATGCCACCGAACGCCACAGAGCGTCTCTTCGGGTTGTAGCGGGGCGGGCCCTTAAATGGTACTGCAAATTCGAGGTTGGAAGGTTAAGTAAAGAAAGGATTACTTAGCCTTACAAGCGCCTGGTTGACTCTGTCTTTAAGTGGAGATTGTACACTTTGAGAATGTTTGAAAAAGTTTTAATTTTTTTAAAAAGTTAATTTTTCATTTAACAGGTTGATTATTTTATTGGGCTTCTTAAAATTTGTATTTTAAATAAAATTACCAACGTTTTGCAAAAAATCCCGATTCGAAAAGATGACAAATACAGCTAACTCGTTTGTGTCCAGTTGAGTTAACATGAAATTCGCTATTTTGCAACTGCGATTGATGTGATTCAGATTAATTTGAATTTAGATTGAATATTTTTAGGTTTTTAGGATTATTGAAATATATTTTCAATAAATTTAATGCAGTTACAAGTTATATGGAATTTTTTTATTTAGTTTTTTATGTGGAACTTTGATACTTAATCTCTTACAAATTGTTAATTAAATTCAATGGGATCAAAATTTAGTTAGACTTTTCAGAAAATGTTTAATAATTTTTTAAATGTAACAGAGAGTTGATTGTGTAAATGTCAAAGTAAATAAAACGAAAGAGTAATAATTGTGAAATCGACAGTGATATTGATCCATTATTACTTAGTTTGGCTGTTTTCTGTTTCAATTTTCAATATCGTTGCTTTGTATTATTATCCTTATTTTTAATTTATTGATAATTAATCTTTAAATATATAAATAATAATTTTACAGGAAAATGCAAAATTGAAAAAGGAAAAAATGCATATTAAATACAGCACAATACATGTATT
>JABFPM010006491.1:0-10077 GCA_022817325.1 Idris sp. 1 HC-2018
ATTGTTATACACTCTTAGAAAAAGTTAGAACAATTTGAATGTTGACCTGTCAAATTGAAATGTCATAAGTATCGAATTATTCTTATCTCGCAGCCAACTTCTCAATGTCTTGAATGGACGCTCTGTATATTAATAAAAACTTATACAATTTTCAAAAAGTTTTAGATTGTTTGAATTATTTTCTTGATTTACTTTTCAAATTTACAAGTTACAAATTCTTAATTCTTTTCATTTATTATATTATTGATTTATTTATACTTTTTAGTTCACAGGTGCCCAGAAAACATAATTTTCCCCCCTTGGGTCTTTAGAAAAATGACGTTTTCTGTGCACTGTAAACGTAAAATATCGTATGCAACACGAAAAATAAACAGTAAATTTCGAGCTTGAGCGAGATGTAAGACCCTCGCCATCGGCTCGAGCCTGAAATCTCGCATAAACTTACTGTCATCTCCCTTGTTACATAATATACTATCAATAATCTAATTAAAGTATGACACCAGATTTGAATATAACGCGCGTTTATCTATATTTTGACGTGCTGCCATCTGTCAGATTAATCTATCTAAATGTTACCAACCTAACGTAATTATTTACGGTTCCAAATGGTGTTTCAGTGTAGCTCTGTCCTTTTTTTCCGAACAAATTGTATTATTACTTTTTTAAGAACACATGTGATGAGTTTGCTTGTTGTTAGCACTTAACACAGTACTTTGTTTTGGTAAACTTGTTACGAATACAAGTTAATCATCTCCAGCAATTTTGTTATTGATAAAGATATATTTGAACCAACATTCGAACAACCTATTCTTGAGCACTAAAACAGTGTGGTTGTTAACAATTGCCTCGCATAAAAAAAGTCAGATTTGGGTGACGCTTGGCCAAAAATTGGATAAAACTCCTTATTCTGTTTGGTCTTATGTGGCAAATAATAGATTTGGTGTTCAGGATAAAATTGGCCTGAAAAAACAAATTGAGACTGAGGATGACGAAAACGAAGAAACAAACTCAGCTTCTTTGTTGTACATGTCCATTCCCAAAAAAGAAAAAAAAAATTCAGTAAACGAGAATTCGACGATTTATTAGTTACTAAGACCTATAACAGGTTATATAATTTGCATTATTGTTAACAAAAACTGTTTATAAATCCATTTCAATACGACACATTTCTCTTCAAACATTAAAATCGTTTCGAATTAGTTTTAAAGTGTCAAAACAGATCATTAAAATCGTTTCTGAACTACTGTATTTTTAAGAACAACATTTGAAAAAAAATGTTTATTCTGTAATGAATTTTGAATCTAAAGTCAATTGTATGTGCCGATTTTTTGTGTTTTTCGATATCCTTATATCTGTGGCAGTTCAAAATAACCAAATAACAGCATTTTCTCTCAAATTTGTCTTAATTTGAAATGAAAGTAAATCTTTCAATATGCCAAATTCAGTCATAACTTAATTTCGTCAAAAATTGCTGTTATTCGGTTATTTCAAACTGCCATAGACATATTAATTAAAAAATTGATTTAAAAGTTAAGATTATTACATTATAATTAATTTTTTCGATTATACAGGGTGGGGAAAAAGTTCCGGGACGGTGAAATATATCGAGAAATACGCATCGGATAAAAAATCTGAAAATAGACGTATAAAATATTTTTTCAAAATCTATCCAATGACACTAATCTCGACCCCACCTCCACCCCCGGGAGTGGGGGCAACTTTGAAATTTTTCGAGCATTTCTAGCATACTATTAGGGTTCCAAAAAAATGAACACTAATATAATTATCAATTTTTTATATAAATATTAGTTTACACTTAATTATATTTTAAGAAAACATTTACTTTCTCTTGTTTTGAATCATTGTGAAGAAAAATCATACAATTTGTATGTGAGCAATTTAAAAAACAAGAAATAAGATTTAGTATTTGGGCTGTTCAGAACAAGAATGGATCAATTCCACATTATTTTCACTGAAAAATTCAACTTCAATATGAAAAAAAATTCAATATGTATTGAACCTTGTAGTTTTTATCATTTGTTAATTAAAACATTTTGTAATGTTTTCTTAATTTGTTAATACCTGTAAAAATTATAGCTGAATTGTCGAGTAGAAAAAAAAATATCAAAAGGACTAGGTTCACTTTTGTTCTGAATAGCCCATCTGAAACGAAAATAATTATGAAAATCAACAAAATAATCTTCTGGATCGAAACAGAATATTAAAGTGTCTAAATAGAAAAAAAAGTTTGATGGCAGAAATAACATTCCGAAATCAAAAAACTGATTTCCAAATTAAAGTTTTATTCGAATTTAAAGTTAAGAAAGAATATTGCCATGGAACACAATACTAGAATATAATACTGTAAGATAACTAGTACATAACTAGTCGTGCACTCTTAAATAAATTTCGAATTGTAAATCGCCAAAATTGTTAACTTTTGATATTTCAAACTTTCAGTTTTTGTAGAAAAAATTATGTATTCGCTTAAGTTTTAATTTATCTCATATTAATTTTGAATAAAGCCATCATGAAAGAGGTCTTAATCTTGGTTTCAAATTTTGTGTCTAGTCTTGTGGTCTAAAACTTTAGATAAAACTCTAGATAAAAAACCTAGTATTTTTTGCACTTTGAATTATTTTTTACTTTGAAAATGGGCCATTTTGAGTAAAGTCTAAAACTTGGTTTCAATTTTTTCGGCTAGTCTTTAACTAATCTAAAAGTATATAATTTATAATTTCAATTAATTTAATGTTGAATTGAAGGGCATGCGGCAAGAACTCGATAAGCGCTCGAAACCAAATGAATTCGTTGCCCAACTCGTGGGAATTTGAGAAAAAACTAAACTTTAACAAATTAATAAATAAAAAATACTAGTTTGTAAAGATTTTTATGGCGAAAATCTTTTATATTTAACATTTTTTTTAAATTATATTTATAAAGAAAAAAAATTAAAAACCGTGATTTTTTTGTAACCTGAAATCAATGAATTGTCAAACTTAAATTGTAATTTCTTCGTTAATATGAAATAAAATGACTTGATATTTTAATGGGTATCTCAAAATATATCATACTAACTGAGAAATAACTAATTAAGTTTAAAAGATTTAAACCATTAATTATATTTAATAACAAACTAATACAAGACCGGAAATGTATTTTTTGTATTTCAAGACGAAAATGTATCGACGTAATTTTCATGTTGCTAAAACTTCAAGCGACAAAGTTGTTTGTTAATGTTGAAAGAAGATTTTCTCAAAGTTTCAGATCAATTGAACGGAAAATGCGGAAGTTATTAAAGATTTTTTAACAACGCGCAAAGCGCGCAGAAATCTCTATTTGGTGGAATGCCTGCCGCCGCCATAAGTTTTAGCATAAATATTACACACAATAAATATTGCATTATAAAGTAATATCAAATATTGATAACTACACATATATTTTTTAAAAAATATATTAATAAAATTATATAAAAATTATGAAATTAATACAAGATAAAATACAAAAAAAATGTTTTTATTTCATATAATAAAATATTATATTTCAATATATTTTATACAGAAATTTTGACAAATAATACATTTTTTAAAATAATTTTCAAAAATTAATGTTAAAAAGGCGAAATAATCTATAAATTGTATGTTTGAAATTCAAAAATTATTTTTGCAAAATTATTTTTCTTTATAAATATAATTCAAACAAAAAAATGTTAAATGTAAAAGATGTTCGCCATAAAAATCCCTACAAACTAGTATTTTTTATTTATTAATTTGTTAAAGTTTAGTTTTTTCTCAAATTCCCACGAGTTGGGCAACGGATTCATTTGGTTTCGAGCGCTTATCGAGTTCTTGCCGCATGCCTTTCAATTCGTCTTTAAATTGTTTATGTTCCAATGGAATGTCGCTGGTTGTAAGAGGTAGGGGTTCGTAGCTTGTGGTTAGCTTATTTTTCGGTTGTCTACTTCAAATAGGCTGGTTATTTGGACAGTTGATTGAATCAAATATATCTACGTTATTCTAGGTTTGGCATTAGTAGAATTGATACAAGAATTTCCTTCTGAACATAAAATAATTTTTATGAATAATATCTAGGAATTAGCTTATAGGTTTATATTATTTTGTTTGTTTGTTTCTTTTAGTTTTAATAATTAAAGAAGTTAATATTAGAAATGTTATAGCATCAGAAATGGAGTTCTTTAGACTATGTTTAGATACTCAGTGGTTCTTTGTGATGTCCCCTGGTCATCTCGAGGCATAGGTGGTACCGTTGAGTAGATTTTCATTAAGGGTAGTTCTTGTTCAGCTTGTTCCTTTGGATTTGGGTTGTGTTGTCTGCTTCTCTCCTCTTTGTTATGACCCAAGGTGAGAATATAACAGGATTCAGTGGCCAAATTCCAGTGCACCTAAAACCGTTTATACCTTTTTCTGCATTTGCAAGACTATTGTAAGCATTTGCAAATATTCCAGCTACATCATACAGAGTCATAATTTGTAGATTATTTGTTTTCATAAAGATATCGCAGTGCTTATTATAAGAAGATTTTAGAGGACCATAGAAAGTCACGTCCAATGGTTGTATACGGTGAGAGCAGTGTGGAGGTAACGAAACTAAATGAATATTATTTTTCATACAAAAGTCTATAGCTTGTAAAGTAATGTGCGTGCAGTGATTGTCCAGAATCATCAATATTGGTTCTTCTGTAGTAGGTTTGGTGTGAGAAGTAAAATATTCTAGCCATTTAATAAAGATTTCATCGGTCGTCCAACCATTAGAACTGCATTCAATTACTGATCCTGCAGGTGCGTTTCGTCCTAATAATGAACTGACACGTTGACGAGAGAAAATAAAAAGTGAGGGAACATAGGTTTCGGCAGCACTCATAGTAAAAATAACTGTAATTGTTTTTCCGCGTTCCCATGAAGTGACACTGCCAACACGCTTCGAGCCTTTGGCTGCCAAAATTTTTCCACAAACCTTAAAATTAATACAATTATTGAAATTTATTTAATGAAACCTTTAATTAAATTATTATTTATTTCAAATATAATTTGAAAAATTAAATACTGATATTTTATCTGCACTGTCTTTATTCCAGTCTCGTCCATATTAAAAATACGATGAGGTTGAAATTTGTACATTTCTATTAAGAGCTTTAAATTGTAGTAAAACAGCTTAATTTCTACTTCGTTGAAACTTTGCACTCGATTGAGACTAGTACCTTCTGCTTTTTTTATTGAAATATTAGGATGCCTTTTTATATATTCATAATACCAATTTTTGTCAGCACATTTTTTACTCTTATTAAAAGATGTGGTATTTTCAACTTTTCGGCTAATTGAAATACGATTTGTCGCAATTTTAAAGGTGTTATACCATGATACAAATTTGACAAATTTAAAATATGCTTGACAATGTTTTCTTCATTTTTCTTAGAAAACGTCAACATTTTTCCTTTTTTTGGTGAAGACAATTTCTTTTCTTTTGTAGTGATCCTCGAGGTATCTTAAACTTGTTGGCAGTGCTTCTTAAACTATTACGAATTTCATTATCAACTATTGCTCTCGACAAGTCAGCTTTGGTTCAGGTTGTTGCTTTCGCCATCTAAATATTTTGAGGTTATAATTTTATATTCATAATATTTTAAATCAATCATTTATAACATACCGTTATTTTAATAATCAAAGTAAATATATTTTATATTGATTTATTATGACATTTATACACTGAGGGAAATATGATGCGATTTCTCTAAGTCAAAATAACCTACGATTATCCCAACTTAGTATTATAGAAAAATCGCATCTGTTAGATACATAAATCCCAATTTAAACTGAGCTGCGAAATCCGTAACTGTGCGTTAGGTTTAACGCTAGCTCAGACTTGCGATTATCGCTAACCGGCTCCACTTAGAACAAACCCATAAGTCCAGTTGCGAATTTCCGTAGACTCCGCCCACTTGACGTAAAATTTTTCACATATAGATGTGTGCGTAACTTTTGAACTCACTGTTCGCGCGCTAATTTAAAATGTATTCTTTGAATACACAATATAACCTATATAAATTATAACTTATTCTTTCTGTTTTTATATATTTATTATTTTTTTATAATTATTGTATCAATATATATTATATTTTTTACTAACATGGTAATAAATCAACATATTATTTTAACGAATTAATGTTTCATAAATTAAAATATGTTTAATATATGAGAAAAAAATGTAATACGTTACAATTATTTTTGTATCAACAATTTATTTTTATAAAGAATTTACTTTTATCAACTATGTATATAATTTAATTGTGATAAATTTTTTTAATATTGCTTTATATTACGATTAAATGAATAATGCACTAGTAAAACATGTTCTTCATTGTCTTATTTAAAAAAATGAAAAAACATTAAAGCAAACAACGTTTGTAGTATTTTTATAAAATATATTTGATGATATCTTAGATAATATTTATTGAATTTTTATATGAAATTATTACATTTAATTTATGATTGAATATAGTATATACAAGAAAAAAATTTAACATTCATCATGTAGAAATTAGGCATTTTTATTTATACATATATACAGTTTTTCGAAGATTTACACGTCGTACCTAAGTGATATATATTCTTCTTGATTTTTTACAACATGTGTACATGGTGAAACCCTAGGTATTAATTTAACATTTACTATATGTTTGATGCCAGTGCAAAATACTTTGTGTGCGTGATAATAATCGCTATAATAATTGCTCTTAAATTCAGTAGCATAAATGTAAATATTACCGTTGTCGCATGAAAATATGTCACAAATTTTAGCAAAAACAATATTATTTTCTTTACTGATTTCTAAAATAAAAAATGTGCCTGGCCTAAAGCTTTTTCCTAAAATTTCGACGTCTTTGACTGATTTTACGTTAATGTCTTTGTTCATGTTTGGCACAAGTTGTTGAAAAGTATTTGTAACGTTCATCTTTTTAAATGGACCAGGAATGACATCATCCACTGGAACAGACAAAAATTCTGACTGATAACAAAATTGTTATTGGTGTTTGACTGCAACTGTATAGGGTAGATGCACATGAGATGCTGAGCTTTCACTGAGTTCTAAAATTTTTTTATTTTTACGTTCAAACTTAATGGATGATGTGTGAACCAGTGGACCAGTTAAAAACATAATTCTACCATAATGAAGCATAAGGTGCATCTTAGGTTTTAATTTTCCAAAGAATTCAAAGTATAATGCATTATGCCTTTCAACGAGTTTCTGCAGGTCTACAATTTCTGATTTTCTTAACCCTGGCGAGGTCACTATTCCGAAAATTAAGCGAAGAACTCTATACAACTCCCAGTATTTGTTATTCGGATCAATCAGATCGCCAATCATAAGGCCTAAACTCCTCGCCAAGCACGACATCTCTGATGCAGATTGTTAAATTTTTAATTTTGTACCACCTTTTTTTGACAGTCCAAAATACAGTGGCCTGGGTTTATCTCTTTTTTCAAGTTCGCTGTAAGGGTAGTTTTCAATTCTGTTATTAATTTCAGTTAAAGAAATTTGTTTATCTTTTAATAAAGCATCCAAAACACTACGTACTGTGTATAGAGCAACTCCTTCATATACATCATGCATCAAGTCAACTGACATATTTTGCGCAATATGGTAATTATCAATATTGTTAAAAATACATTTTTCTTTAATACTAGTTTGCACTAAATTTCTATTCTTTAAACTTTCTTCATACGATGCAATCGTTCTTACAAACGCTGTATTTTCTTTTGAACTAGTCTGGCAGTGCGAGCTATTACCAGAACAAATTCTGCACCAGTGTGCCGCATTAAAGCTTTCTGAAAATCCGCAAATGGTGTTGACTCCTAAATTGTCTCCCAAAACGGCTACGCATTGAAAATAAACTTTCTGATTTTGACCATACAAGTTGATAACGATACCATCCCTCGATAATTTATTTAATTCATTTATCGTGATGGTAAATAAATTTGAATTGCCAAATTTTTTAAGGTGTTTCGTGTAACAGAGTGTAGCAACAAAAATATATTCCATTTTGGCCACAAGATGCGGCGGTAAGCAAGGAATGGAAACATACAAACCACCTATTTTCTGTTCCCCAGCATGACTCCCTAGTCCTACGCCTGGTTCCATATCATCGTACCATAAGAACAAAGGTATAACTATTTTATCCGGTGATTTATATAATTTGGTCCACAGCTCTCCTTGAACCACATTTATCAAAGTGTCTTCGTTTTTGTATAACTCGTCCATGTACTGCACTATTTGTTGAAAGACTCCAGGTCTTTCTAAGAAATTTTGCAAAATATCAGTTAATGGAACATGGACGGCAAAAACCTTTTTTTGTTTAATGTCAATAATACCAGAACCGTCGCTTCGAAAAATATCTTCCTCGCCAATTTCAAATTTCCTTGGAGGAATGAATTTACTCTCCTTTTCGTAATATTCTAATCTCAGGTATTTTGTTGAGAACTTATCAAACATGTGTTTGTTACTTTCTAAAATAAACTGTGCTTTATTATAAGTTGTCTCATCTGTTGTAAGTTTTAATTTAGATTCAAACTGACTTTGCATGAAAGGGATCATATCATCAGAAATAAAACTTTCAAATTTCTTTATGATTTCGTTAACAGCTTCGCCTGATAAAAGAGGATTGTTATACAATTTTAATGTTAAATTTAGAATATGTCTATCTAAACTTTGTCTAGTTAAATTAAGGTAATTTAATTCCGAAGAGTTATTCATTTTGTACTAAATATAAAATTCTCATAAAAAATAAAATTTAAGACAATTTAAATATTTAAAATATAATCTTAATCACATCTGTACATAAAATATTAACAACGAAACTTATATCTTCATTTGTGCTGATTCCCCAAATTCTTCAAAAATTCGATAACATTTATGTACATTGGAAGCACCTCTTCTGATTCGAATTTGTACACTTCACGAGTGATAAATTGCCACACGTGATTGCATGTAAATGAGTATTCCTTGAAAAAAATCTTATATGTTTGAAAACATATGTCCACAGCATCAAAAACTGTTTTAGTTTTATAAGTGATATTCCCAAATACAGCGTGTGTCGACTCAATTTTTTGAATATTTTGTCCTTGTATGACGATGTACGGTTTCATATTATGCTTGTATTCTGTAAATATAGAAAGCAGCTCTTCTTGAGCCTCTTTTAAACAGTCTTCGATTTCTTCTTTTTTCTGTAAGTTGAAAAAATGAAATATTTTTAATCAAAACGAAAAAGTTTATTAAAAAAGTTAATGATAAAAAAATGTAAAATATATTATTAAAATTACCGAGTGAAAAATGAAAGTTTTTAAAATAGCAGTTTTGTCAGGAACCCAATTGGTACCTTTTTTCGATTTGCACGTCACTTTTGTTACTTTTCTAAACAAATAAGGGAGTAGAATCAAAGCAACGGTCTGCTTATGTTCTAAAAAAATATAATATATTAATTCTAAACATAGCCAAATAAAACATTTGCGATTAGAAACGAAAAATACATACCAGAATTCAAAAACCCTTTTTGTTTCTCTTCATTCTCTGTTAAATTTGCTGCTAGAATGAATTTTATGTCTTTATCTATTTTTTTGTGAGCACCTTGAATGATTTTGTCAGCTACGGTTAGCCAATTTGAACTGAAAGTATCAGCTGACTTATTGTAATATTTGCAGAAATCAGCTTGAATCTATAAATAAAAATTAACTATAAGTACTTTTATTTTAATATATTTTTATAAAATATTGCATATTCTTACAAGTTCGTTTCCATTAGCATTTGTAAAATTTGGTAGCTCTTTGAAAATAATCTCAAAACTTGAGTTCCTCTCACATTCATAAAAATTGATTCGTTCCTTAAAAGCAGTATTCAACCATTTGATATGTAATCTTTGTCGATATTCTCAACTACTTTTAACCCTCAAGTCACCGCATGGGTCTGACAGACCCAGTTGGTATTTTCAAATAGCATTTACTTATTCACAGTCGGTAAATTAGGGTTTCTATGTATCTGAAAAAAAAAGTTTGTCGTATCTAAAAA
>JABFPM010006492.1:0-10077 GCA_022817325.1 Idris sp. 1 HC-2018
AAAAATACGTGCCCGCATTTTCAACTCAAAAATGCAACAATTTGTTGAGTAGACTGGCCGAAAATGAATGGTTTTCAAGTTTTAGAACTTCTTTTGTCAAACAATTCGAGCGATATGAATCTTGCTGCATTCATTATGACTGAAAAATGATACTCGACTTTTTGACAACTCATATTTAGACTGAATTTGTTGAGTAAACTTTACAAAAGTATTTTGTTATAATTAATTTTAATAATTTGTTCAGTTCTTTTAGAAGAAGTTTTTTAGAGATTGTATTTTTTATCATTGAAAAAATGAATACCTAGAATATTATTAACATTTACTTTCGAACTATCAATAAAATATTATTTATGATTTTCTTGGTTTTCATTATTTAGTTTAACGAATTTTCTGCTCTAATAATTTTTTTCTTTTTCTTCCATCTTTCAAATGTTACAACTTTTGACAGCACTGCTCTTTTTGAGTCTTCTCTTGTAATTATTGTTAACTTTGTCATTTTCTTTAAACTTTCTTAATTTACTTTTTACTTAAGATTTTTCACATACATTCTCATGTCTAATTTTATTACTTCTGAAATTTTGCAAATCTTACTTTAAAAATGGTACACACAATTAGTGTACATTTTACAAATTAACTCGATACTTTTTGCTAATGTTTTATGAATTTGTGAATTTAAATATTCATTTTTTTTGTATATTCTCAACTTAAAATTATTTTTTCAACAAAGGTTTAATTTAAAATTACAACAAGATTTCTTTGTATAATATAGTTATTATTTTTAATATAAATAATATCTCATGTAGATCCGGATAAAGTTTTTACATATTTTTTAGTAAAATGTTCTTTATACTTGGATGATTTATCCAACTGATCTCCATAAGCTACTCTATAATAGCTTTTAGAAAACTGTCACAAATCACTTTTCTATGCTCTTTTACATTTAAAAAATTTATTATAAACAAATACAATTCTGAAACCATATTAAGTCAAAAATAAGTTACAATACATTAAAATTTCATGACACATTTTTTGTTTAATCTGTACAGAGTTTTGTTATGCGAGTTTACAATGCTAAAAAGTTAGAATTAAATAAAAAAACTAATTTTATATCTGCGTAAAGACAAAATAGTTATACAAATAGAGATAGTTTCATATTTCTGTTTATTACGGCGTAAGATCTTTTACCGATCTTCCGTGGGTTTCGTTTGTGGTAGGTTAAGTGAATAAATTATAATCAATTTTGAGCCAAAAATTAGATGTTGTTTATTAGGCTTAATAAAAAAAGTGGAAAAGCCTTTAAGGCATAAAAACTACTGAAATTATAAATGAATTTACAAGGAATTGTGTGATCACATTACAATAGAAATGAATTAAGTGCACCAATGAAAATCAAATTGAACTGAATTTGTGTATTTCTTTTAATGAATTTACTGAATTATACATGTATACAGAATCAAACCACTGAAATCAAATGAATTAAAATGTATAGGGAATCAAACCCCTGAATTAAAATGTATATATAGTTGTATTCCGGATTTGGCTCCGCGAACTAAGTTGCTCACCAAAAACAAGACTGACTCCACCACTGATGTTTTTCAGAGACGAAGCTTCACCATGCTTACTCTCACACAATTTTAGGTGAACTTTTCTGAAAATGTATATTTTCATTGATGCATTTAACAATTAACGATTTCATTGGTGACACTTGGAAAGACGCATTCTTATTGATCAAAGGTTCATTGACTTACATTGTCCACACGAACCCAACTTTGGATTTCATTAGTCACGGTCATAAATCGTGCGTATTCGATTTCCGGAGACAAATTTCACTGCGCGTTGCAGTACATATGTTTTCAATTAATAATCGACGCACACTGAAATTTTTTGAAATACTTTTCGAAAAATTTCAAAAATATAAAATAAAGACAATTGTGTTTGCTCCATGCATTTTCTTAAGATAACCACTTTTTACTTAAATTATACATCTGATGCACGCATCTGAGTTGCACGTAAATTTACATTCTAATATATATATTTTAAATTTTTTACTTTACTAAAATCGAAATTTATGTATCTTTATAAATGTCGACGGAACAATTTCTAAATATACAGATATTTTCAATGTTTGTTTTTTTATCATTACTGTTACTATAAAAATCACATATTTCTGTATTTTAAAAAAAAGTCATAAAATGAATGTAATTTTTTCCATAGATTCAAGTTGCTTGTTGCAACTGACATTCACAAAATAAAGAAAAGAATCCTGTTGAAAGTTTTTACAGTACTTTATGAGATTGAAAAATATAAAACTAGAAAACACATACAAAAAAATCGATTTAGGTGTCTAACTTCAACAACTTAACTACATAATAAATTTAATTTATACTTAGATGGATTTTTGCACTGAAAAACAAGTATTAAACTATAACAAATTATATTCCTCCTTTTTATCAATAATCGATTCTTATAAAACCGCACGTAAACAGCAATCACTTAAAAAAATATGTAACAATCATTTTCAGTGCAGAGTCATAACAGTTTGTTTAAAATATTATTATAATGCAATATCACAAGTTTAGTTATTTATTAAATTTAATTTAACTTGAAGTTTTTCGAGAGTATTAAATTTTAATTTTGATTTGTATAAATTGTTAAAGCAGTTTATGGTAACAAAGTTATTACTAAATCACATCGACAGAAAGTTGTATAAATTTATATTGAAAAATAACTCAAACAAACTAACTGATTTTCCGTTTAAGATCAGATTTGTTAATTTTATAACAATGAATCAATAAATGAAATACTTCATTTCTCCGGAAATACAAATACATAAAATATGATGAACAATTTACTTTTACACTGGAAGATTATTAAATCATGTTAATTAAATATCGAATCAAATTGAAAGAACTTCAACTGATTGCTTTTACTCATTCTTAGATATTGAATTAATAGAAATAAATTAATTACATTCTATATTACTTTGAAAAAATTCTGTAACAATTTATCTCGCACTATTTAACCAAATTTCCGAATAAATAATTTTAATGTGCTTAATAACAGACTAGTAAAACTTTGTTATGCATCGTGGAATTATATTTAATATATTCTGTTATTTTACTATATACATCATTTACTTGTATCAAATTATATATTATATAGACATCTTTTCAAAACTCAAAAAGTTGTAAGTAAAGTACTACGCTGAAAACTGGCTAAAAAATTAGTTTTTCTCAATATATTTTAAAAGGTTTATATTTGTTTGTAAATATTATTATAACTTGTAACCAGTAAGTTATGTCGCACGTTAATATTTTGATGTGCTTATTTATGTTCTTAGAATATATTGGTTAAAAAAATATACACTCAATGAAATACAAATATTATTAAAATATGAGTAAAATTTTCCGGAAAAAATTAATACAAATTAAATATGAATTTACAATGTAAATTTTATTTATAAAATAATTTAAAACAAGTATAATTAAAACTAATTAAAGCTTCTATAAAACTTACCATATGCTAAATGGTTGTGAATAAAACAAACAAAGTCAGTAACCCTAACATTCGCAACCATACAAAGTAACCAAATCCACGAAAGTGGAAAAAGTTTCGAAATTCCGCGCCCTATGTGTTTCGACTACTTTTGTAGAACCGCAGAATTTTGGGTTCCGCTATTTACACTTTTCTACTATATTTATTAGGAACTTTTTAAGAATTTCTGTAAAAAGTTTTAGTAAAGAAGCTTTATCTTGAAAAGACAAAAAGAAAAAACGAAAAAGATACATAGAAAAGATTTGCCAAAAATGGAACTGTTACTGTAATTATTTTATTTCAAATAATGCACAACTAGTATCATGGTAAAATAAACATTCTACTAAGAAAAATTGACGAAAAAGTTGACAAAACAAAAGCTCATATTTTGCATGTTACTTTGCAAAATGAAATTGCTTGGTATAAGCAAAATAAGTGTGATGTGTATAATATTACAATTTAAATGAAATATTTTTTATATCAATAAAAAATTTATTTAACAGAAACAATTAATAGTAATTTTCATTTAAAATGTGTTGTTTTGTTTAATATATTTCTTTTTTTGAATTAAAATTCATTTATTTAATGACGTAAAACTGTTTGTCTTATCAAATGTTTCTGTTTTAATTAATAATCAGTTAAGCAAATAAAAGTCCATAAATAAAATTTCTTGTGATAAACAATGTTTCATATAGATTAAATATTGAATTTACTGATTCTGTTAAGAGTCAATAAATATTAATGACATCAGTTAACATGGTGTGACAGATAAAATAAAACATAACATACATTTTTCAGCATATATATTTACTTTTTTAAACGCAGGTAGAGAGGAATTATCAAATGCAGACAGGTATATTTTTTCAGTGTGACAGTATATTGTGACTTACATGTGCGATTTATTTCTCAAGAGATTTAAGAAAAGACAGCAATAAACTTAAACAATCAGAATTTTCCAAAAAATGTTCTTCTTTAGCAAATAAAACATTTTGTATCAAATAATTTTTCGTATTTGTTTATTTTTTAACAACATTTATTCCTGTTCAGTACATTCCATTTTTAAAATATAACAAAGAAAAATTCAAAAATAATATTATTTCTTAAATTTGCTAAACACTAATTATAATTAATATTGTAAAACAAGAGTCCACAAAAATGTTTAAAAAAATTTTCTGCCAGGTAATGTATCATGATTAAAAGTTCTACATAAATTTCCATTATCCAAAAAATACTGCACTTTCAATTTTTAAGTTTTAATTTCCAAAAAACCAAATTCATTATTTCAGTAAGCAGAAAACACTGAAGCAAAAGTACAGTATATGAAAATTTGAGTGATTAAACCGTCTACGAAAATTGTGGTAAATCGCGAGATGTATCAGTGCATGAAATCCCGATGAAACGTGACTCAATTCGATGCACGACGTCATAAGAAAATGAAAGTTATATCGAGTCGACAGACAGTTTGGAATTGCGTTGCCTCGTGAGAAGCGAAAAAAAAGATGCAATAGGTTAGACCGTGGATGGAGCGACGTTTCTCTGTGTACCCTTGTATCCTCGATCCTCTTTCGCATCGTCTTATTATTTCCCTACGTTTCTATATATTTCCACGTCAATCCCCTTGCGTTCTCGTTCTTTTCGGTCCACCATGCATTATTCCGTCACCGAAGCAGCTTTCTTTCTCGGCTTTGTCCGCTTGCCGATCGACCGCGTCTGCAACGTGCATGCCACTTTTCACTAGTCCTTTTCTCTCGCAACCTTTCCGTGTCTTACTTTTCTTTGTTATCCCTCCCTCGAACCCCTCCTTTATATTTTTTCTTTTGCTTTTCTATTCACTCGTTTTTACGTCCCAAAAACATTCGATTCAATTCCCAAACTCTTTCCTTCTTTCGTTCTTATCGCGCGACACGCGTTTTACATTTTGATTTTATGATAGATCATAAACCGAAGTGGGTATTTCAAATCCGCCGAGTATGGATATCCGTATGAAAAGACATGAAACTGATCCCAGTCAGACTTATCTTTGCGACAAATATTGCGACATGTACGATTGATGAAATTCAGGGCAATGCTGGCAAACGTGCCGAGACGACGCCTTTGGATTTTGGATTTCAATGTATTAAGGTTATTGGTTTCACACGTCTTTATGCGATTACTTGGACGCTTTTAAATTAGAAGTACAATTTTTCTCTTGTACTGTGTGCAGAGTAGTGTTTACGAAAACAAAGATAATAAATCTGGGGATCTGGCACTTTTATTTTGAGATTATGTAAAATGTTGAGCATTATATTTATAATACAACTGAAATTATTGTTTGACCAGATTATTATTATTTATGGTTATTAATTTAAGTTATAATCATATTGATTTTTATATTCAGTATAGTCTATTTTGAGATAAACTACCTTAAGAGGATAGACAAGTTGTTTTCCTTCAGATTTAGGGATTTATTCTTTGTAGTTAATCTAAAAATTTGTCAGTTAACCTACACAAAATTTTGGGCAAGTTATTCAGGCCAACGAGTAAACAAAAATCGATTCTGAAAACTCAGAAATGTTCCCCCCAGAGATAAAAAACGCAGACTATCTCCTCAAAATTTAAATTGAATTGTTTTATTAATTACAAAGGAAAATCCCTAAATCTGGGGGAAATCGACTTGTCAATCTTCTTAACTCAAATTGTGAACTCCTGAACCCCATGAAAAAAGTAGCTAAACCAGTGATAAAACATTTATTTAAGTCAGCCATAAAATGAAAACAACAATTTTTCACAAATAAATGTTCAACACTTATAGAATAGTGCTACGTTTACAAAAAAAACATATTCTATATGAATAAAAAAAAGTGACACCATAAAAAATATAACATTGATTCAGTGTTTTTTTCTCATGGGATTCGAGCGACAAAACACATTAAATTCTTTGAAGAAGATTTCTCGCACCACTTTTGTGATTCAGCGGAGAAAAGTTGCATTAGTTAGCTCTTCTTATCGGTAAGTTTTGCACATCTATGAAGAGTTGCGGGAGTCAAAATTAGTTTAAATTCATCCCTTTTGGTAACGCACTTGGCCCGGAAGCGACGCGAAATTCCCGACGGAGAGAGGAAACTGGCGAAAGAAAGCCTCGCACTAACCTAATTTTGGAGATAAATGCTAAGTGGAGGCAGAGATTTCTCGCGACGCAAAGCCTGTCTATATTCGCGTCAGACGAGGGAAGCGATATATATTAAATTTCCCTTCGTCGCATCGCAAAAATATTGCACGATAACATTCATTAGCTGAGAGAATTTTATTTAAAATGGACAATATAGATTTTTTTTTGTTTATAATCTTTTTTTGAATTAAAAAATAGTATTTTGAGAGCTTACTTTTTTTTTGCTTATTTTGTGTCTTTTAGCAGATTGTGGTCAATTTTTATGTCAGATAAGTGCATTAATATGTTTGTACGTGCTTCGATTTAGTTAGATGACAAATACATTTAAGTCAGACAACAAAACCACTTGACCAGAGTGCCTTTGTTACAATGACTACTTAAATTATGTTCATTGCACTTGTCGAACAAGCACTTTATTTAATTCAAGACATGTTTATAACTGATTTTGAAATGTTTAAAAGACTTAAGTATGTAACAAATTTAAATACATGTTTTAATTTTACTTAATTTACATGCTAAAATAAATAAATTAAGAACAAAGTTTAAATTATCATAAAAAGCAGTTTCGTCAAAAATGACAGATTTGGGTACTCAATAATAAAGTTTGGAAAATATACAGTACCGCTCAAAAGTATCAGTACACCATTTTTTTATAAGTTTCTAGGTATACTGATACTTTTGAGCGGTACTGTATAATTTTTATATTCTTATTGTGCAAGGCAATTCGATTACAAAAATCAGCAACGATGAGTAAATTATAAAATAATTTGGTCACGGAAATGAGCTGCTTTTTTTGGTGTTAATAAGAACTGAGCTCGTCTAATGCGCTTGCACGTGAATCGATTGAAAGTGTTTCGGTATTCCAGCAAGTAAAATCGCAGCATTACGTGTGAAGGAGAACATTTAATTTCCTTAACGACCCGTTTCACAGATATTTCGTTTTTCTTTTATCAGCAATTTCAGAGCCCGCGTTTTTAAGAATTTACTTTAAAACGAACGCAGAAACTTCGAGCCGTGCAAAAAGAAAAGAATTTACTGAGCCCGGTGTCTATTATCAGGGATGTAACAACAGAATGTATATTAGCAATAGGGTACGTTTTCCGAGAACCAACTTTTTAGGTACGGATTTTAGTACAAATACTCAAAATTTGTAACTATATTTAAAATTTGTGCGAAAATCATTATCAGAATATTCCTAGTTCACAAATTTGTATGTACTCTTTAAATAAGAATAAAAATGAACCAGCACTTTTGTATATATCCGTAAAATTAAAAAAATTACAAATGTACACTCAAATCTGAACTTATAAAAAAATGTAAGACATTTTTATGTAATTTTCGCAATAAATAGAAATGTATGTATCACTTATAAAACTTCGTGTAGGACATTTTTAGGTTGTTGATTTTAGTAATTTAATCGTAAACACTGTGTATAATAAAAAAATATGTGTTTACAAAATTAGATAAAATTTCTGTTTTTCACTAACTTATTTGATACTGTTAATTTCGTTAACACATTAAATAAGTAGAACCTAAGTGCTTTACTGACTTTTAATGGGATTAAAGTTTTTTTTAAACTTTTTTTGTTTTTACTTTCAGTCAAATGTGCTTTTATAAAAGTTATTTTGATATAATTTAGTTTGGAATAAATTTTGTTCGCGATTTTTCACTTTAATTTAAGCCAAATTAATAGTCATGTTTATGCATGTGTATGCGTACCCAAATGTACGTGGTATATACTTAGGCCATTGAAAAGTGACCTTGTTTTGATTCAACATTGCCAGGAAATCTCTGTGCACTTGTATTCGTTGCGACTCCGGATGGGAGTGGTAGATGGTGCAGGATTTCAGGGAGAAAGGTAGTATATTTTGGCGTCGAGTGCCGCCTATGTTGTTCACGGAGCGTTAGCCTGACTCGGCACCGAGAAAAGCGCTTTTCGCGAAAACGATTTCACGACGAATTGTGTACGTCTCCGCCGATATTACACGTCTATAAGTAAAGATGCATATTAATACGGAAATGTATTTCAATGAATGGCACTGTTGATAGCAAAAAAATATACTCAAATTTAAGCTACACGTAAATAGTTAGGCAAAAAATTAAATTCAAACGTCAACAATTTTTTCTATTACACTTTGTTTATCGATGTTTATGTTTTTAATATCATTATTTTATTTTTTTTTCTCTCATTTTCACTGCAAATTTGTTTGTTCTACGTTTGGTATTACTTTCACAACGAATTTTGTGATGTAATTGCTTTCACTTGTGCATATGGAAAGAAATATAAATTACATTGTTCGAAATTCGGGTGAATCGTCGTAATTTAATTGCAAAGCATGTAAATTAATTCTAAATGCATGTGGAGAAAAAAATTAAATTGACTGAAATCGAATCCCCTGTAACTATTAATTTTCGATTTCCGTTTTAATTTCTGTTCGATAGTACAAAGTAATGCACGGGAATTCACAACAACGGAAAAGTATCCGCGTCGATAACTGAATTTCAAGTTCATATTTTCTTCTGCTTTCATTTCTTTGGACAAATTTAACCGATACTACAAAAAGGAGAACAAATATATAACTATCGATTGTTTTCTCTGCTCATTTCAATGATTTTGTTGTTTTATTTTTTTTATTTTTTATTTCGTTTGGATATCTAACAATCTGTTGGAAATATTGTGTTTGAAATGTATCACAAATATTGATCATAATCAATAAACTCTAAAACACGAAGCGCATTATAAATAAACCATGAACTTTGATTTTCGCTACAAACGTTATTCGCTATCGATTCCATCTTATTTTCCGAATTATTAAATTTTTCCGGAACCGAAATATCGAATTTATTGAATTTATTTTGTGCACAAGCGAGAAAAAGGAGACAAATTCAACATCCCTTCTTACTTTAATCAAATTTCAATAATAAACAAAATTAATATTACCCCGAAAAAGAATTTCTAAAAACAATTTTTTAAAAAATTTCAAATAATAACAATATCAGAAAAGAAAACTTACATCGGAACAACACTTGAGAAAAAATTATTGATGTTGGCGCAAGAAATAAAAATAAATGTAATTGGACAAGTTTACGTGCGCAGAGTCATCTGTAAATCTCCTTCAACAAAGCCCCATTTAAAGGCATATTCCATCTTCCAGCGATTTATTCTTTAAAGGACACATATGAAAAAATACCTTATTCTATTTCTGTACATCCAGAGAAGAGATGCTCCCAAGACAATCATTAAAAGAATTTTTCGGGATACACGAATATCTCGCATGTTCAATATCGCGTGCGCGAAGAATGAAAAGAATGGATGATGGTGAAGCATTAAAGATGGGGGGAGGTAAAAGTTGGTGGGTTCGGGGGGAGGAGAGGGGTGGAAACAGTTTGAAGAA
>JABFPM010006493.1:0-10076 GCA_022817325.1 Idris sp. 1 HC-2018
TATAGGAAAGAATGCAAGTACAAGTAAAAAGATTCTATTTTATTGTAAGCTAATTTTATTATTGGTATATATAAAAGCATTGTTTGAAACACAATGCGAAAAAAATTCTGATTCTTCATTATCAAGAAACAACAAAATTAATTTTAGTAAGAACTTTTTCATTATACAAATTAAAAATAAAACTTAATAAGAGATTAAAAAGAGTAATACATATAAATAAAAAATTTTCCATACTTCTGTTCGTTATATTTTATCACAGAAACGGATATTTGCAGAATAATTGTCATACATCAATTCTAGTTTTAAATTGAAATTGTAATTTTCTTTATGATTTTAACTAATATATGAATAATAATGAAAATGTACTTAATTTTCTACATTATTTGAAATAAATTTAATATTCATTAAATACAAAAGCTGTTATAAAATAGTGCCTTAATTTAAGCCATTTTTATTGTACTTGTTTCAGTTGAAAATATTATAACATTTTTTAGTGATTTTGGTACAAAATGAAAAGTCAAATAAGAGAAAAGATCGATTATTTTAACACATTAATCAACCAATAAGAATTACAATCAAAAGTTAATTTTATATTGATAACAATTTTTCTATTATATATAGTAGAGAATTTAAATATATAAAAAATTACTTGCAAAATTAAAGCAACGAAAATTTTACTATTCCAATATTTGATATTGACATATAATTACCAAAAAATACTCTATAAAAGTAAGTAAAAACTATAAATGTAATGCATTGAAATTCAGTACCTCATGTCAGTTCGAAATTTTATTGAATTATCACAGTTCATACGAATTTAACTCAAAAAATTTCAATTAAAAACGTATGTATCAATATACATCAAGCTATCACAAAATTGCATATTGAAAAGAAAATTTAATAAACTAAAGTTGTCTTAACATACCAATTAATTCGAGAAATCATTTTTTTTAAATTAATATTTATTTCTTCTCTAGTTATTTTTATTAAAATAAAAAATGTCAACTTTTATTTTATAAGTTAACATTTAGCAGAGAGGTATGCAGTTTGCTCCACAAAAAAATTGAAAAGTTTGCAAAGTCAGCGCACATACTTTATTGTTAATACACTAAACAACGAATACCAACACTATCGTTACAACTCATATACGTAAAAGAAAAAAAAACTTATTTCTCATACGAAACTAAGTATAAAAACCAAGAAATATAAATAAATCCAATACCACACTTTTGATATAGAATAAAGAAATGCGATTCGTACATAAGTACAAAGATTTATTTATTTAATCCTTTCAAAGAAAGAACCTCGGAAATTTGCTATTAAATGACCTGGTTGTTATGATTTCGTTTTGACAACTTTTCTGGTGCATCTTCACGATATTTTCCCTGTTGACGCTGGAACAAGTTCTTCAGATTTGAATGAATCTTGGATGTTTTATGGTGACTTTTAAAGCATGAAACACGCGTACTTTTATGTCGACGAGTCTTTGAGCCTCGAGTGATGAACTCCCTACTCGAAACTTGTTCAACACTTTTTTTTCATCGGAATGGGATTGAATGGTAGCGGGACGACTAAGGAAGAAAGAAGCCTAAGGCAAAAATGTTGGTTTGTAAATAATAAAGAGCACGCGTCAAAAGAAATGTCCCTCATATTGCAAATTTTTTTGAAAAAAAGAGAACTCGAAATTTAAAAAAAGGAGAATAAAGCATCAGACACCTTTTCATCCTCCAAATTATCTTTCATTTTAAAGCTTGTGTATCGATGTCGTTTTACGTGACATTTTTTTCTTTATATTTTTATTTTTATAAGGTAGATCTTGAAGATTAATTGATATTATGTAGTTTGTAGACATAAATTAATCTTCATTGATAAAACAAATTTAATGGAAATCCGTTTACGATTTAATTATCAGAACTTGCTCAAAAAATGCTCATTAAATTTTCAAGGTAATTTGAATCTATCATTTGCACAATATAGCTTACAGTTTATAAATGAAAAAAATCAATTATTGAAAATAATGTAAAGTACCTTCAACTCGGTTAAATAACTCTAAATTGATACTTGAGTTAATATTTTTAACTGAAATGAAATAATATTTGACTGGTATGATATTTTTTTGATAAAAGTAACATCACATTTCTTATTATTTTTGTTAATTTTTAATTTTTATTATTTCACTGTATTGGTTCAACTTTTTCACTGTTGTTAAAATGTTGGTATATTGCAATTGAAAGTAAATTACTCATTTTTGTTTGTTATTGAAAAAACTTAATACGGTACTGGAAAAATCTCTTCTCTATTTCATGAGTAAGGTAGGTGATCCAAATATTCGCCCAATTTCTTTCCATGTCTTTTTTTAATCTAGTATTTGTTCAAATTATGGAAAAAATATATTATCACTACTGTTTTATATATTCTACAACGTGTAAATAATGCATTCATAAACTTTTAATTCAATTTTAATAAATTTAATTATTTAATATTTCATTTTATTGTGGCCCAGGAAAATTTATGCACGTATTAATTATATAAATAACAAACCATTTGGTGAATTTTTCATTTAAAAGTTTCAAATATAATTGAATAATTATACAAATCAAACTGTGATTAGTTTTGAATTAACATTATTAAACTAAAATGTTGATCCAGCCCCATTTTAGAGAACTTTAATGTAACCAAAATTATTTTATTCTGTAAGTCTATAAATAAATGTTATTTTATAAAAAAAATTTGAAACAAGCATTATAATCTAATATTTTTACTTTTATTAAAGATTGATGTGAACGGCAAAATAATATTTAAATTTGATTTGAATTTAATCATTGTTTTATTCATACAAAAATTACCATAAAATTGAATTTAAATAATTTTGATTAAAAGATAATGTATTTTTTAACAGATTTAAATCATTCTGTTATTGCATTTATGTTATAAAGTATTTTTATTATTCATAAATGTTTGCGGCTATTAAAAGCATTGCATAAATGTTTTAAATTAATGTACTTGGTCAATATATATGATATAAATTCACAAAATTGCAAAACAAATTATATTGATAAATTTAAGGCGAAATTTGAATCATCTATTAATAAAAGTATACATATTCCAATACTGTGTTTTTTAAACTCTTGATTAGAGATCAACAACACCGAGCATACTATGTCGTAAAATGTCAGAGTTGCATGATTTAAATCAAATAGTTTTTTTTCATTTTTCTTTGATTTAAATCAATAAATGATTTGCTTACATTTTTTAAAATAGAAAATCTTTAAAAAGGTTTAACTGTATGACGTTTTAATTTTGTTCTTATTAGGTTATTTATTTTTTTCAATATTATTATTTGCTAACGCAGTTAAATGGTCAAACATCCGAACACGAAAAATTTAACGAATTGTAATTTTTTTTAAATGAATTGTTAATTGAATTCTTTAATGTTTCGACTACGTTTCAGCTACGTTTCACCATCTTCAAAGTTCAAAATTTACGAAATGTTAGTAAATTAAATTAACAATTCTAATAAAAAAAGTTAAACTTGTTAAGTTTGTATTTGTCTATTTAATAAAAAAACGGTCAATAATTTGTGTTTATTTAACTTTAACTATAAGTTTTTAATTTTTATTTAAAATTCTTTTATAAATTTAATTAATAGAGTAATTAATAATTTTTATAACTCGCTATTTGTTCATTTCTTTAAAAAATATAAGAGGACAAGTTTTGAAGCTTTTTTGTGTCCCAAGTTATTCCGAAGGTCAAATTAAATCGAGAAAATCTTTTTGATTTTGACTGATGAAGCTACAACAGTATGTTGTCTTACTATAGTTTATTCTTCAAAGCTTAAATTTTTTTACGAATTATAACATTTTTTAGCTCAACGATGCTCTAGCAGATTCAAAATTTTCACAAGCACATTCAATTTCTATTTCTGTAAAATAATAAGTGGTTTTTAAAATTTTGTTTCTAAATTGTGATAAAAGATATGATAAGAAAAGACTGAGACATAAAACTTGTTTATATATTTTTCAACATTCTTCTTTGTATTGCAGTAAAAACGGGCAACTTGTTTTTCAATTATTCTAACTACAATAAGAAACATGCTAAGAGCCATATTTCTTAGAATATATTGCAAAATATTAGCATGTAGTTTCATTAAAAAAACTCTTAATATTAATAAAAAAATAGATTTTTTGGTTTTCTTAAAAAAATCATGCTTTTTGGTACCCTGTAAAATGCAATTATTGGAGAAATATCGAGAAGATCTATTCCGGAGTTAAAATTTATTAATGAATTAGAAAAAAAAATAAATGAAATAAACTGGTAAAAATCATAAAGTTTACATGTATTTAAGAGGACTAGTCTGATAAAGCGGAACCCCACCAAATATCATCAATAGTGTCCTATTCCACGTATCAGCATCCCCGACATTTTCTTGATAAATGGAAATAATGATAATCGAAAACGAAATTGAGCTTGTTATAATAATTTGATTAAAAGAATTAATAAAAACAAAATTTTTAACAATTTTTCAAAATTTTTAAAAATATTTTGCTATTTTTTATCATTTAATTTTAATAATACAAACTATATTAACAAAGTTTAGTACTTCCTCTCTAAATAAATTCACTATAAAAACACTTTTACTTATTATTTTTTATTGTTGTGTAGTAATAACTTTAAAAAAAAGAACTGCTGCTAAAGCAAATCACCAGATATTATTTCGTAAATTATTATCATTTTTTACACCATTTGAAAGCTTCAACTATATATATGATTTTATGAAAAAAATGAAAGCTAAATTTCTTAAAAATATTGTTTTTGCTGCAATTTATTGATTTTAATGTTTTTTGTCAATGAAATAATATTATTAGACAATTTTTTCTAATCAAGTACTGTTCAAAAAACACAAATAATGCAAAATTGTATATACTTATTTGTTAAAACACGTTGTTTGGATGAGTGGTCCTTGTAAAATAACCTTTTTCTTACACGCGCTGGAGAAGTGATTTTTGTTTCACTATTTACGGTGAAGAAAAGGAAAAGTAACATTTAACTCTAAAACTCGCTTCGTACGTTGGGTCATTTCATACTCGCGTGGAAACACCAACTTCTGTCACATGTCAAGCAATATACCAAATTCTTGTAAAGAAAAAAAAAACAGTTTTTTGCCGTTTTTATTAAACTTAATTTTTCTTTTAATTTAAATATAAATTTAGTTTTAATCGTATACATTTTGTAGAAAACTATTAATATAAAATAACGGTCTTCTTATTTTTTGATTGATTTAGCTCCACAGAACTTACAGTTAATTATTCAAATGCTTAAGACATCCGCTTTAAGTGTTTTTCTCCTTCTAAAATGATTGTATATTATGCCCCATGGGAGTTAATATTATTTTACTCCCGCGAGAAAAATTCGGTAGTTTTTTTGGCTTGCACGAGGGCCGGAGGCCCGAGCGCAAGCCGAAAAAGCTGCCGGACTTTTCTCACGAGGTTGAAACAATATTTTACTCAAGGAGCATACGATATTTTATGTCACGAGAGCAGAAATCGAGCTGTTTTATATACTCGTTTGTGGGAATTTAACAATGTAAGACTCAAACGAGGGAGTAAAACAGCTCGATTTCAACTAGGTGACACAAAAACATTTTAATCGATTTTGCTATTCTTTTTATTTTTATAAAAAAACGAATGCACTTAATTTGTGCTAAGTTTAATCACATGAAAAATGATTTTATTATATTAAAAATCATACACTAATCGTATGAGTACATTTCATTGAATATCCATGAATTGCCAATCTATCTAAAAAGCACGCTAGCAAATTTCCTTTATTTCCATTTGGTTTAATATAATATCTGACGTTTTAGAATCAAAGCAACAAATAACTATCGTTTATTATTTTTATTTATTTACACTTTTATTATAACAAAACATAAAACGTAACTGGTAAAAAGTTTTTGTTGTCGCGCATGAAATACATGATCACTCTCAATAAAGTCCTGCTACTTTATTTCTAAAAAAAAAAACATCATTTCACATCACTGGTCTAAGCGAAAAAGAATTTTTCACTCGAACTACCTCAATTATATAACACAAAATATGTAGCCATTTTGTTCTCTTTTTTTCAATGAAAAATATAAGAAAGAAAAAACAAAAATGTTCATCTTTACATCGTCGCCACAAAAACTAAAGTCTGCATTTTATGTTAGAAAACTAAAAGCCGAGATAATCACTATCAGCTCTTCTTCCTTCGAATATGCAAATCCCGGATACTTTAACATCTGGCGAAATAGTTGTACTGCAATTACACGCATTTTAACTCTTATCTTATTTAAATACATATTTGACATAGATTTGAACAATGCCCGGCGCTACCAATTAGATATGACTATTTAGCACTAAAGAGTATAATAACATTTGCAGGAGAGAAGAATACAGGGGAGTTTCGAAGACGATATCTTTGCAATTACACCAAGTCGGGGAACATTGTTGGCAGCCGTGCTTGACGCAAAGCACGAAACGAAAATTCCGCAGTCACAGTGCTTGCCAGTATTATGCCTTAAACATTATCATTATTGTGATTATTATTACTATTATCGTTGTCGTCACTATTGTTCCTTTCAAAATGTAAGGAGCAAGAAAAAAAGAGAATAATGGGTACAAGACGAAGAGAACAGGAATGAAGGAGACAGAAATGACGAACGTCAACCTTACGTCCGAGGATTATGCGTCTGGAGACAGGAAGCTCTGTAATTTATCACCATACAAAATGAGTTTCACGAAGAAAAATGGACTCGAAAAACAATCGACACTTGCGTCTTTATTTATTAAGGTCGAAGACAATAACGTACATTTTTTTGTTCCTAATCTAGTAAAACAAATAAGAGCCGCGGGTCTTGGTGTTTTATTGCCACTAATAAAAGCCAATTCGATAAACAGTATAACGTGTGATTTCCATTAAACTTTCGATTACGTTACAAACACACGTTTCGTCGACTTTTTCGTTACTTTTTCCATTTGTCTTTTCTTCAGAGACAAGTCTTCGAGAAATTGTACATAATATTGATATAAATAATTTAGATTATTTATGTATATATATATATAAATATGATTATACATTTAAACAATATTGCACTTGCATCAGTATTGTAAAGCTGAAACTTAAAGAAACAAAGAAATATTAATATAAATTCCATTCAGCTATTACACATTTTTTGAATACAAATTCTGTACAGTTTTTAAACAATTAAACTGCTAAGTTTTAAATAAAAATACATTTCAAATGCACTGAAGTCACTTTTTGTAGCTCCAACCTACTTTCGTTTATTTTATTATTTTTTTTTTTTTTAATTTTTTATGTGTCTTTTTTTGATGTGGCACTTTGTCATAAAATATGTATGATTTTATAATTCGTTTGACTACTATATACAATGATCGAAGAGAGGATTTCATTTTGAGTTTCACTCAATTTCACAAACCTCGTTTTCAGATGCAATTTGATGACATTGATTTCGTTTCTGATATTACTCTAATCCGGAAGTCCGAACGACGATTCAATTCTGGCTCATCAATTCTTTCGCACACCACTTAAACAACTTCGATGAATTAAAAGGTTTTTATGATTACTTTGTTTGAATTCCATAATGAAATAATGAATTGAAATGTCATCTATAAAATATTAGTTTTGATTCGTTCATTTTGTCAACTTAATGAATGAATGTATGTATTAGTTCAGATATGATTTAAAACAAAATATTGCCATTTTTTATCTATATGAATTTTCATTATATTTTATATTAAAATTGTTAATAAAATAATATTTATTTATTAAATTAAATTCCATAAATTGCACCTTCAACCTCATCATTCCCTTGTAAACATAGTCGTAGTAATCGAATAATGTAATTTCAAGTTTTTTTTTATTTTTATCCACATTTGTCAGAAAAAGCAACATTTTTTAAATCAAATATACAGGTCAACTGTTCGTTTTTTGGCACAACGCATTTCACCAAACAATGCTGATTCATGTGATTCCTGCTCAATATTAAGTATAAGCATGACATCAATGTGTACTTATACATTATACTTTCCAATATAATTCTTCAGGATTTAAACCTTTTACAAACTAAATGGTTTGTCGCCAACGTTGTTGAATAAACTGAAAGAAATTGAATCTAAATAAAAGAAAAATTATAAAAAACATACAAATGAATAAAGAGGGATAAATACATTTTTCATATAATCTTATTAGTTAATAGAGAAAGGTTAAAATAATTATTGTGTTTTTGTTTTTTGAGATCAAATTTATTGAAATCTCTTTGTTTTTTTTTTATAAAACTAACAGACCAAAATTTTTGTGTCTGTAATACTGTTTGTCAAATCATTACAACAATGTATGCATTATTATATTTAATTGAATATTTATGTAAAATATGTATTTGATATATCCGACGTAAAGAATTTCTTTCATTTATATAATATATTAGGTGGTACGTAATATCAATTCTCAATGTCACGTATTTCGTGTTTCGCCAGCGAGAACATTACGAGGGCAGTGTCTATCGAACAGATCGCACGATAGATTGGCATTAATGTGCATTATTTTATACTGAACTCTCAAGAACCGCGTTATAACAAAAGTAATACAAACAGGGGCGAATCTACAACTAATTTTTAATGTGAGAGTTAAATCATTTGTTCAATAACGTTTTAATAAAAATTTATAAATCACAAATTTATCTTCTAAACTTGATCATTTTAGTCGATTTTTATGCAATTAAAACGTGATCTTAAAATTAAAATATGTGATACTTAATACCTAATTAATACCGAATATTATAACAAAAATTTCTTTATCATCTTATGTGGGGCATTTCATGTCAAAACAGACACACTATTTTTGTACCATCAAATTCAAACCCAAACATTAATAATTAATAAGTACTAAAATATATTTTTAATTTTTATTATAAATAAATATTAAGCTTATTGAACGTAGATTATGAATTTTTAAATGGTTCGATACAATACAATTTTGTAAAATATATTTAAAGTGGAGATAATAATTTTAAAATAAATTTAAAATATCTTAAAAACTATTTCACCATTTTTGCTTTTATGTTTTTTTCTTTGTAAGATTAATTTATTTAAATAAAAAAAAAGTTGAAAACAATTTTCAACATAATGACTTGAAATTTTGACAGCATATAAAAAACATTACAATAAACAAACAAGCGTTAGCTTTTTGGAATTTTTTATTTTTAATGATTAAAGGTTGCTTCCCCTCGATAGGGGACTCCCCCTCCCCCTTCCCCTCAAGTGATATATCATTTTAATTGTCTCAGTAACATGCAAAACTTCAAGTCTTTCCGATAATTCTATCGCACACTTATTTTTTCACCGTAGTATCTCCTCAAATTTATATATAAAAACACATTTATTTCATTATATATATTGATATTAAGATTTAAGTTTAAATTTGATGATATAAAATTAAATTGAATCACTTCACATGCAATGCCATATGGGCAATTCTCTGGAACCTTTAACTTTCAACTTGCCAAATATTTATCATAATTATCATTTATTATTACTTTAAAATGAATAATATAAAGTCGAACAGTGTTAAATTACATGCGCCTAACTTTAAATTAATATTTAATTGTAAAAACAAGTCAATATTACGTTTTTGACAGCTTTTCTGTTCTAATGTCAAAGACGTAATGTTTTAAAACGATCTTCCAATTATTGAAATAGTTTTTAATATATAATTTGATTTTATTGCACGCACATATATTTTATTACATCAAGATACTGTGCAGTTCATCCAAAAGTATTAAAGTCATTTAAATATAAATATTTTCAATTACAGAACATATTACGTCTTTGACGCCAAAACTCAGGAACAGATTTTGATAATTTTTTTAGCTTACATATTAAATGTACATCATTTGAATTGTGCTTATTGTATTTGTTAAACTTAAAAGTAATGTTTAATAATTTTTACTTGCAGTTTAACTTTGTGCTTATAAATTAAAAAAGAAAATGTTTCTTTTTTAAGGGGGGGGGGGGGCAGGGCCC
>JABFPM010006494.1:0-10075 GCA_022817325.1 Idris sp. 1 HC-2018
ATGTCGCATACTTGATACTAAAAAGTCGTAAAATTACTGCAAATGTTAGTTCTATTAGTTTTAAACGAAAAACAAAAATATATTCATATTATAATTGAAAATATTACTTACGATTTTATGAGACAACTTTCTACTGTAGAAAATTGCAGTTTTTCCTCAACGATGCCATTTCATGTTCACGGAAACATTTTAATTTATGACATGTTTGACATATGTCATCAGTATATTGTGTTTCGATTGTTTATTATTTGAAAATTTTGTTTGAATTCCAAAGTTTCATTCTTTTTTGACATAAATGCATAAATGATATTATTATCATTTTTAAGTTAAAAAGGGTTAAAGCCACTTTTAAAAAATAATTTCAATAAAAAACAATGAAAACTATTTCTGAATAAAATTTTTTATTTTATTTTTAGATAAAAACCATGAAAAGTCGGTACTAAAATGATTATACCGCGTGCAATTCTTAACATTTTAGCTTCTAACTTTGCATACATACTTTTGAGAGCATAATGAACAATCCTACGCATCGGTTTAGAAAAATTTCACAAATTGACGATTTTAGTGTACCTAACCTATAAAAATACGAATTTAATCAAAATTTTAAAATACGTAGTCTTGTTCAGCGTGAAAAGTTACGTATAAAGTATAAGTTTCAGAACTTGATATCCATTCGTTCATATAGCTGAAATTTCAGTTGTCCCTCCCCTTAAGATATGAATATGTATAATACATTGTTTTTAGATAAAAAAACTTTCTCTATAATATACAAATGACAATTAACACTAAAACTATGTATAAACATTAATCGCTGGTATATAATGTTGATTTATAATATATACCTTCTATTTTTTGTAGTAAAGTATAATATTTCAGAAAAATTAAACAATTTAAAAATATACACTAAAATATTAATTTTATGATCATTATTTACCTCTTAATAATTTGTAGATATTGGTGGCACTAAAATCTTCTTTTTTGGCTTTTCCTTTTACAGCTTTACATGATCCACTGTATTGGAGTTGTACAGCTTTTGTAATAATGTTTGGAATTACTTTTCCAATTCCCTTTTTAATATCTGCAGGGTTGCCAGCCAAATCGTCATAAATTCTTGCTGAAAATTGTTGATTTATTAATTCGTCTATAGTTAATATATTAATAATGATATATTAAATTTATTGTTAGAATTTTGAACGTGCAATAATACAAATAGTTTTGATATGAAAAACTTGAATTAACACATAAATATTATGTAGTTAAAATTAATATTAATCAAATATTGACAATTTATCAAATCCTATTTTCCCCATGTAAAACCCTTATATAAAATTGTTTATTTGATAATACAATGAGTGCGGATTTTTCTTGGTTTTCTAACGATTTATAAAATGCAACAAAATTGGCTTTATCAGAAATCGGGTTCAGCAAATCCAATGATTTTTTCATATCTCCAAGAGCCTTATTATTTTTATTCTTCGTAAAAGAATTTATCAATTCTTCATGTTCTTTTTTCATGTCCCATAGGAGACTGCGTTTTAATGAAGTGATTTATCCTTCAACAACTTCTTACACTTTTTTGGTGAATAAATTTTTCATTTTATTTTAAATATTGGAATAATTTGCTTTTGGAGAAATTTAGAGATAAGCTGCCTTACATATAACAACGGATCTGCCATTAAATCCTACTTTGGAGTTATTATCAAGTGCATTGTTAATTTCTGAAATATAGAATTTATATTATTTATATCTGTAGATTTTAAATACAATCAATTATTTTATAAATAATTGTTTGCTTTTTTTGAAGTCAGTTTTTGCGATCTTTATTGTCGAAGATCGCAAATTTCATTTTGAAGCACGAACACAATTAATACAAAGTTTAAACACGATTAATACAAAGTTTAAACCCGATCGAACTTGATGAAATCAAACGTTGTTATGCTATTCCTGTACTACCAGAGAGTGTTCAAAAACAGAGGGGTGCGTTTCATTGAATGATGAAAAAATATAAAAATTTGATTTTTTTTATGATTTTATAACTTTTTAAACGTTTGTATTTAAGATATTTTTGCTAAGTTTAGGTTTTTATTTTATTTGAATTTTTTCATAAATCATTTAAAATGTAAAATTCAACGTTTTTTTAATAAAATAAAAAATTGGCTCGTTACATGATTTCACATACTTTTTTCGCCAAATTTAGGTTTCCATATTATTTCTTTGAAAGTTGATTTTTTTGTTTTTAATGTTAAAATTAGTTATTTTGCGTTTTAGTGTTAAAAATTTTACAAACTGAAAAATTAAACTCAAGTTAAGCCTTGTCTCGATATTTTTTACCTCTCTAAGGTTATTTTATCGTTATTCATAATTATAATACATTCTTTAAATTAATATTTACATTTTGTTTTAAAGAAAAAATTTGTTGTATGTTTTTTTCTAAAAGGTGTAATTTTTATTGCAAAATGAGCCCCATCCATCGCTCATTTTTGTGGGACACAACCAAATATATTGCCCCTCCATTTATATTTCTTTTTACTATTTATTTTATTAGTTGAGATTTTATGACCAAACATTTATTATGTTTTACAAATATTTAATCATACTCAATGTTGCCGCTAATTAAGAGCAAATTATTTTAATCTGTGACATTATTTTTACGGAATTGACTTTTCGTGATTTATCAGATTGTAACATTTTTATTCAGTTTTAATTGAACAAGATTTATGATCAAATACAATTGAATTAATAAAGCAGTTAACTTTATGTAACTTAAACTTCATAATCATAAAAAAAAATTTTTAATTAAAAAATTTAAAATACCATCAGAAAAATTTTCGACGTTTTACGGTTAATGTACCTAGAATACTCACCTTTTTTTATATTAATTTCTTTTTGTCATTATAATATTATTTAATACCTTTTTTTGTAAGAGTCTCTGCACTTATTTATCAGTTTTCTGATAAGTAACTATGTTTATTAAACAATTTCTTTTATCATGAATTAATGTTTTTACTTCAACTTTTTGTTATCTAATATTTGTATAATAAATCATATTTCTTGTGAAACAGTCTCCTTTGCAAATTTGAAACTGTTAGCTAATAGTGCATAATAAAAGCAAAGTAAAGTCAAATATTGTCAGTCTTTTCTCGTAAAAACCCAAAAGGTTACGGGCCCAGTTGCGCCGTAAAATTCATTATCTAAAATATGATTTTAATTAAAGTCAAAAAAAAAGAAAAAGAAGAAATTTTTCATAAGTGAGAATCAACAATGGATCAACAAAATTATATACACAATGGACTACTGGAAGGGAAGACAAACTGGAGCACATGGAAATATAAAGCTAACATCTGCATGAGAGGTATTGCTGGAGCCTTGGATGTGGTTGAGCGTAAGCTGACTCAACCGGCGGAACCTGCAGAATCTGCTACGGCGGACCAGAAAACACAATACAAGACAGAGCTAGACGTTCTAACGACTAATATGACTGAAGAAACTTTACAAAGGATAATGCGTTTTAATACCGCCAGAGAAGTCTGGATCGAACTACATAAAATTATTTGACAGTGTGTCTGAAGATAAGGTTTAGAATTTTTTCATGCAATTTTTCGACTTCAGAGGGAATGCAAACGATGATATTGTCACACACATATCAAAGCTAAAGACCTCTTTGGAATGAACTAAAACAAGAAATGCGCAAAGATTCAGAACACCATGCAGATCTTCCTGAACTGTTCCTTATCTGTAAAATACTTGGAACATTATCTGAAAAATACTTCTCCTTTAAGTCCAATTGGATGCTGATGTCAAAAAAACGACATAACAGTTGATAATTTGAGAAATCAATTGTGTGCGTACGAAATAGCTCTATCGAATAAAGGAGAAGCACCAGAGAAAACACAGGAAGTGCTTACAACACAATCTTCAGATAAAACCACTAATCAAATAAAGCAAAAGAAGAAACTTTTCTGCAACTACTGCAAGAAGCCAAATCACCCAGTCAAGAAGTGTCGAAAGTGGATTGCAGATGGAAGGTCACCAAAGCCTACCAAAGGTGAAGTATTGGGCAACGCTGGGACTTTATTCAACAATTCTTCAAACATAGTTCTCTTAGCAGTTACTCCCTTCGCTTATGTGACACAGTACAACAACGACAGTTGGTACGTAGACAATGGTGCAACAAGTCACATCACAAAGAGCAACAAGTTCTTCAAGATCTTTGAAAAATTCTCCACTGGACGCACCGTGACTGAGCGGACAGAAACACAAAATGCATTTGGAAAATGTCTGGTATGTACCGAAAATTCAAAAGAATTTATTTTCTGTTCTCGCCGCCCATAACATAAACACAAAAAGCACTTTTACATCAACTACAAAATTTTGCAATCTGAAAGTTGGTAATAAGGTTCAATTAGTGGGCACCCGAGATCGCTTTGAAGGATTATATCGACTAGAAATGAAAAGTATCAAACCTCAACAACAAGCAGAAGCAAACGAAGTCTGTCAAGGGGATTTGCTGCAATTGTATCACAAATGGTTTGGGCATAAAAACAAGAGGCACATCAAAACAATGATCTCGAAAGAACTTAACATAAATGTGAAGCTAGATTCTGAAATTTGTGAAGGTTGTGTGTACGGCAAGGTGCATCGACTACCATTCGGCACCAGGTTGAGACCATCATTATCGGAAGAGCTAATCCACACAGACGTCTGCAGTCCATTTCAAGACTCCTTAGAAGATCACAGGTATTTTCTGCTGTTGTAGGATGACTATACCAGATACCGTGTTATCTATTTCATCAAAGAAAAGTCAGAAGTTGAACAAAAGTTACGCCAGTTCATATCTGAGACATAAACCTTTGGCTATACAGTTAAAGTGCTTCTGAGTGACAATGGAAGAGAATTCGATAATGGGAAGGTACGAGAAATTCTTCAGAGAGAAGGAATAAGCCAATGCCTAACTATGCCATATATCCCGGAACAAAATGATTGCAGTGAAAGAGACAAACGGACTATAGTAGAAATAGACAGATCCATTATGCACGCTCACGCAAGTATTCCTCAACCACTGTGGGCAGAGATGATCAGTTCAGCAGCTTATATCTTGAATCGAACTGGACCATCAAGTGTAACTGGTGTTTCTCCCTATAAGTTCTGGCATGAAAGGAAACCTGGCCTGAAGCATCTGCGCATCATAGGGTCTACCTGCTATGCTCATAAGAAATTGCACCGCAAAGCAGTAAAAGATATTTTGATTAGCTATGATCATGATGACGGCTATCGAATATGGTGTGGAGAGACTCATAAAATTATCAGATTTAGAGACGTCACTTTTGAAGAGAAGGTAATCCTGAGTTGCACAAGGAACTTCCTTATCAACAAGGATCTTCAAGGATCAGAAGATGATGCTGCAAGCGAATCAGAAACCAGCACTGAGGACAAAGAAACGTACAGTTCTGCTGAATCTGACATCAAAGAGACCAGACAACTACGAGATTGAGCCAAAATTAAATGTCCTGCAAGGTATCGTGATTACTCAATGATGGTAAATACTTTCTCAGAACCAGAATCCTTCGGTGATGCCATGAAATTTAAGCGACATGACAGATGGAAGAAAGCCGTGGATCAAGAGATGAAAGCTCATGCAGAAAATCAGACCTGGGTTCTCGATGATCTACCATCTGGATAGAAAGCAATTTCATGTAAATGGGTCTAAAAAGTTAAAATCAATGCAAATGGATCAATAGATAAGTATAAAGCCAGGTTGGTGGTAAAAAGATTTTCCCAGAAAAAGGGGATTGACTACAATCAAACCTTTAGTCCTGTGGCAAGAACTTCAACTGTACGTACTCTCTTGAGTGTTGCAGCAAAAAGGAAAATGAAGATTGCTCAAATGGACGTATCTACAGCCTTTCTATATGGTGAATTAAAGGAAAAGATCTTCATGAAGCAACCTGAGGGGTACGATGACGGTTCTGGAAAGATATGTCGACTTATCAAAAGTCTATATGGCCTAAAACAGGCCCCATGCTGCTGGAACGAGAAGTTCACATCGTACATAACCGAGCTGAGATGTCGAAGAAGTGAAGCAGGGCCTCTTCATACGCCAGAAAGGTTCCACTCAAATTTTCTTTGCTCTGTATGTTGACGATGAGATTATAGCAGCAGACAGTGAATATGAACTTCAGGACTTCATCAACAAATTGAAAAAGAAATTCAAGATTACTTCGAAATCAGCAACTTATTATTTAGGTCTCGAAATTGACAGGCAAGAAAATGACGAAATCCATGTCAGCCAAAAGCACTACATTGAGAAGATCCTGTAACGATTCGGTATGAGCAACTGCCGAGCAATCTCTACCCCAATCCTCAAGGACAACGAAGTAGAAGAAAGTTCACGCAAAAAAGAGTTCTCTTACCGGTCTGCAGTTGGGGCTCTTACGTATGCTAAGTGTGGGACTAGACCTGACATCGCCTACGCTGTTGGAGTAGCATCTAGGAACTTGGAAAAGCCCACTGAACGAGACGTCATTAGAGTCAAGAGAATATTCCGATACCTCAAAGGAATAGTGAATTACAGGCTGATATATAAAAGTAACGAAAATACTGTTCTTCAATGTTATAGTGATGTAGATCACGAAGGTGACCTGACCACAGGATGGTCAACGTCGGGAGTACTTTGTCTTTACTCAGGCAGTTCTATATCGTGGCTCAGTCAACGGCAAACTTCAGTAGCCATCTCCACCACATAGGCAGAAATTGTAGCTGCCAGTGAAGCAACCAGAGAAATCATCTGGGTGAAAAGATTGCTTGTCGAGCTTGGCCATTTGAAAGATGTCACTCTAGAACTTTAAATTGAAAATGAAGCAGCTATCCGTCTTACTCTAAATCCTGAGCATCATCGCAGGACTAAACACATCAGTTTGAGGCATTTCTTTGTGCGAGAACAGGTTACTGCAGGTGATATATGAATTTCAAAAGTCGACACTGAAAACCAGCCTGCAGATATTTTGACAAAACCTTTGTTCCCAATTCGACTGAAAAAATTATGCAGTGAGATGAGTATCCATGTGATAATAAATAAGGGAGAGTGTTAATGTACCTAAAATACTCACCTTTTTTTATATTAATTTCTTTTTGTCATTATAATATTATTTAATATCTTTTTTTATAAGGGTCTCTGCACTCCACTTATCAGTTTTCTGATAAGTAACTATGTTTATTAAACAATTCCTTTTATCATGAATTAATGTTTTTACTATAACTATTTGTTATCTAATTTTTGTATAAATAATCATATTCCTTGTGAAACATTCTCTTTTGCAAATTTGAAACTGTAAGCTAATAGTGCATAATAAAAGCAAAGTAAAGTCAAATAATGTCAGTCTTTTCTCGTAAAAACCCAAAATTTACAAATGCCAACAGTATACTAGTGGAAGGTAATATTTGATTTAACTTTAAAAAGTTTTTCTTTCTGAAAAATAGAAAATTATCTTACTATATTTATTTATTTCTAAATATTTTCTCAAATATTTGTATTTTACAATCAAAAGAAGCGTCCACAAGATTTCCTTTAGTCGATACAAAAATTGTAAGAAAAAGTTTAAGATAATCAAACTTAAAAGATTATTCTTAATTTTTCAAAAAATAAAAAAAGCAAAAATTATACAATTTCTAATAATAGTTTGAAAGTCTTTGTTTTTATTTCTCTATTACATAAATGAATAATATAAGTAAATATTATCATTCATTATTGTAAAACCAAATGTATATTAATTGATTTTATTATTTTACGGATAATTAACAAGTAATTGGCAGTATTTACATAAGTAACTAAGAAACAAGAAATTTTCGTACGTAGATGAATTGTCACCAGCTTTTAAATTTACATATTGTAATAGCCCCAACTTTTTAAGTTTAAAACTATCCGTTACCCCTTTTCTGGGGGCTAAAAACCGGCACTTGTTTGTTCCTGATAAGAAGCCATAAGAGCGTTCCGGCCAAGTTCTTCTGTTTCTCGTTTTTTTTCTCATTTTTTTTGTACTTGGCCGGAGCCACTACTGAGGCTTTTGATAACAATGAGGCGTAGCTTTACTAAAAACGACAATGGACTAAGCCGAAATACTCAATTGTAGAGGACTAGCGTTTTCAGATTGTCACGTCTTGCGAAAAAAGTTAAAACCACAATCAGATTTTGACACATAAGCTTATTATCATCATTTGAAAATGAATCCTAATTACATCGATAGAACTATGTATTATTTTTGCTATGAATCATAAAGTGCAATTTTTAACATGATTTCACTACTTTTATACGAGCCAAATTTCCTTCCGTGTAGGATTTTTAAAAAATTTAGTTCTAAATCTCATATATTTACACCAATCCATTAAATAAATAAACGTTTATTCCAAATAAAGTCTTAAATATTACAGTGAATAAATCTTAATTTCTTAAATCAATTATATTTTTCTCTTAATGTCCAAACTAAAGTAAAATATGCAAAAGAAGTTCTGAGTATCTGAAAAAAAATAAAATTGATTATTAAAATATAAAAACTCTTTATTTATCAAACAATATTTATTAATTAACAAACCACAATGAAAAAGTTCAACGAAATTGCATATAATCCATAAGTTGACATATTGCAAGATATATTGCATCTCAATTGAATTATGTTAAGATTTTGATTTACCTTTTTCGACAAATTAATCCAACAACTGTTGTATCTAAAAAGCAGATTTAAACAATTAAGAAATGTAGAAAGATCTCATCTTCATCTATGATATATAATAGCTGTAAGATGCGAGTTCTTGAAAAAATTGTTACTTACACACAATTTTTTATTTTAAGATTTAATTCACATATATTATCTACAATTAAGCCAGTACATATTGGTAGAATCAATATACATAATATTAATGGAATTATACTCAATATTTTCCCAAGATTTTGCAAATTCACTTGTATCTAAAAATAAAGTTTAAAGTTTATTTAAATTGAATGATTAAATTAACATGAAATTTTAAATGTAAAATGTTAATAACAGCAATTTAAAATACTTCAAACAAAACTAGCACGGCCTTTATTTAAACTCACTATGTAAAATATCATTGCATTGCCTAAAATATCCATACTAGTTATAACGAGAGTGTATAGTCCCGTAAATATTTGAATTAGCTTTATTAATCTGAAACGTAGCCTCTTTTAACCATGTCTTTATACAATTGCAACAAAGGAGTAGAAAAAAATAACAAAATAAAGTGATAATTGTGATATAATTTTAAATAGATCGAAAACGACAAGTTCATATGATGTTAAAGTAAACGAAGTGTTGTGTGTTAACAAAAGACAGTTGTAACAGTTTAGTGGATGAGTTTTGAGCGAAAAATTATTAAGGAAAGGTATGAAAATATCAATCTCATGAAAGAATAGACGTAGATGGCTGAAAATGTCGAACCTACATTATTTTAGGATATAAAATTCACTTTCGAAATTTTAGGCCATTCCAATTATACTATGAGGTCCTCAATACCCGAACAGATCCTTCTAAAATTTCGGGAATTTTGAAAATCCCGAACATAATTTTGTTTAGAATAATTTTCTGAGTAAGGCGTCCAATTTTTGTGAAGTAACGATGAAATCTGATCAAGTAGTTAGCAGTGGAAATTTCAATTGTTAAAAAAAATTTGAAATCCAGGAGAAAAAATTATAAAATTATATATTATATGGGAAAAAAATCTGCCCCATAACTGAAAAATTGTTGAAATACGATGATTTTAACTGTTAAAACAGTTCGTAAGATCTGATGCCATAAATATTCGAAATTTAAGATATTCAAAGGGGCTCCTCTTAATTTACAGTATGATGAAATAAATTCTTTCATTGATTTTCAAAGACTGTTTTGATACTATACTTCTTAAGAGTCTTTTGGGATTTTTGTGGAGTCAGTTCAACATAAGGTACACCCAGTCGCTATGAATCGTGACCCCCTAGATTTTTGTTTGCTCGAGTTTAAGTTGGCAACAATAAATTTGGAGGCTGTCATTCATTCCACGTTCCAATAATCAAGTTTGAAAAGTGCAA
>JABFPM010006496.1:0-10075 GCA_022817325.1 Idris sp. 1 HC-2018
AGGAAAATATTTGTAATAAAAATGTTTTATTTTCCATTTTATAAAACTAATTTTTTCTTACTTTTACTAGACAATTAAAAAGTTAAAAGTAATATTTATTAATTAATAAACTAATTATGTTAATTTTTCAATATTAAAACAATAATTTATAATAGAAATGTAATAAATTAACAGAAATAATATTAACATTTTATTGAATTTTGGAACTATTCACAAAGTTTTATTAATTTTAAAAAATAAATAGTTTCTGTTGTGTAATTAGTTCCAAAAATAAAAAATTTGGTGGAGGATATTTAATTTTTCTAAAATCTTTATTCTTTATTGAAATGTAGAATTTCAGATTTGTTGAAAAAAGAATAATATTAAAGTAATTAATAACTTTAAAAATATATTTTTATTCTCAATTAAACTTATTAAATTTTAAATAAATAAAACTTTCGTTTACTTTAAACATATAAATAAAATCGTAACAGTTTTTGCAGTTTCACCAAGAAGAGGTGTTACTTTCTACGTAATGTGTATTACGTTATTAAAAGCAAATTAGAAATAGAAATATGCGGGTCAAAAATAAAGGGTTGAAGTAGAACAGAATCAAGTAAATTAAATTAAACGAAAGTTACTCATTTATAAATAAATCTTGCTTTTTGCATAACTGCTGCTTCTAAAGAGCTTTTTTAATAATGCTTTCATAAGCCAAAAAAATTGTAATTCCTTTATAAGAATGTTTTAGATTTACAATTATCAAAATACGTTTTAATAAAAAGCAATTTCATCTTAAAATATATTTAATCTTTTGAATTTTATTCATCGAAGATTTTGTTTTTCAGCTTTTCCATTATATTCAATTTAATAAAACTCGTAAATGATTTAAAGAAAAAAGCTTTTAGCACGAAAAATAATGCAGCTGAGCAAAAATTAAAAAAACCAGCAAATTTTTTGATCAACAGATTTTTTTATCCAAAATTTGATCAACAGATTTCTTCTATCAAAATTGAATAAAAAATATTTGTGATCAATTATTTGTATTTTTTGCTGATCTGCAGCTGATTTAAAATGTACCCGGCACTTCTTGTGCTGAACGCCTGTGCGACGTGATTAACCCCTGCCTGAAATTCGTGAATCGATGTTTGCGCACCAATTTTCCTTTCATTATTGGCGGTCGTGTGTCCTTAAAAAGCAGCGAAAGCAAATCCTGCCAGGCTTCGCTGGACCGAGTGAATTTCCCGCAAATGAAGATAGCAATAACCAACACTTAAAGAGATCGAGGAAAATGGAGAAGAGTCGCAGCAAGACATTAACGGAGCGTATCGGAGAAAGCTTTGGAAAACCGAATACCAACTTACACGCACCGAGCTGGTGACTAGAAAAAAAACGAAAAAAAAATCCAAAAAAAATTCCGGTCCAAGTAGACATTTTACCTGGACTGAATCAGGGTAACAAGTACGTATTATCATTTGGAAAACAAAACACGATTAGCTGGATAATGAACGCCTGTCGAAACAAATTGCAGCAGGTTTGTGCTGCAAACGAACCATTTTATTAAAAAACGAAAGATACTTTTATTCAACGAGTGAACTTGAATGGTAAGATTTTTATCATTATTATCATAAATGGTAGTCAATAAAACGAAATAAAGATGAAATTGTATTGCCTTCTTACTGTTTTGAATTTAGAAAATACATTTTAAATTTGCAATAAGTGTTTTGTATAAAATACATTTAAAGTTTGACTTTACGATCAAAAAATCGATCAAATTTTAAACAAGTTTTGATCAAATTTATGTCAGATTTTGATTAAATTTTAAACAGATTTTCTTTTCTAAGTATTCTAAAACTTGGACGAAATTTTGAATTTTCAATTTACAATAAACAAATTTAGAATACAATTCTAATATTTATACAAAATATTTTTTTTTTATTTTAATGTTGCTATTTAAACTTTTTTGTGTTAAAAAAAGTATACCAAGAACACAGTAAAATGTAATTACTGTACATCATTTTTTTGTCTTTTATCAATAACATTTTCACTGATTTTCTTTCCGCAAAGAAAACCGAAAATTATTTGTTTTCTTAATTACATCCGCATTGTGTTATATCATTATAATTTTTTGCAAAAATCAAACAGCTCTTCTAATATAATAATACCTTCTGCGTTGTGACACCCATTTTGATTTTCACATCCGGCTACAAATGATTTCTAGAGTTCGAAATATATTTTATCAGAGCTAGTGAAAGGTCCTTGTTGATTTGCAAATCTTTATAAATAAAGTACTAATAAACACTTTCACTAAAATGCCACAGCTAATATAAATTGTCGACTTTCTTTTCAAAAAAATATTTTTCTGAAAAACCAACCAGCAGGACCCAATAAATTTGGGATAATTGAAATATAAAATCGCCGGGGTTCTTAACTCGAAAGTTTCATTACATCTTGATTCTGACTCAATATAGATATAATATATAATTGGCAGTCAAAATTCATTGAAAGTTTTTCGTGCGTAAGATTACGCGCAAGCATGTAAGCGCAGCGCCGGTAAAAGATAGAATATACTATGTATGTATGAATAAAAATGCGAGAGTCGGTGGGAGAGAAAAGAGAGAAGTGGGTCGTTGTCCATCTACTCCAACTCACTCAACGAGAACTCTTGTACGCACTCGATCTCCGCGTTCAGACGAGCTCAGTTCGTTTTGTCTTTTATTCTTTCACGTGTTTACAAAAATTTAAGTGTAGTCAAATTGTTGAATTAAGTGATAGTGTTGAGTGAAAAAGAAAAAAAAAGTGGTGTCTTCTTAAAAAGGAGCAAATGGGCCAAATTTGATGGCATTGGACTTTTAAATTTGACTGTGTTCTTCCAATTTTGACAGCGACAAGTTTTTAATGTTAATAACTGAAAAATTACCAAGTGGATTTTTAATCTGAACTGTGTTTGTACAATTTTGACAGCAAACAATTTTCAAGTGGATTTTCATATCATTTTGACAGCAGAAAAAATATCAACTGGTTTTTTTGACTAATGTTCACAGCTGAGACTCACCAACTGGATTTGTCAATTAATTTTCACAACTGAAAATTTGCCAAGCGAATTTTTAAAAAATGACTGTGCCAATCCAATTTTGACAGCTCAAAACAAAACTTTTGGAGCCAATGTTTTGCTAACCCCATGATGGGAGACATAAGAATCTTGGATCCCAGAATGGATCCCAGGTTCGGCGACCCCAAGCACCGACCCTGGCCCCCGATGTACCGGAACCACCCTGGTTCCCGAGTCTCATCCTTCTGCTACCGTCCAGTCCCCCTGGAAGCCCTGACCCAGTGGATGGGTCCAATGCCCCCAGCCCCAGATTACAACTACCTGCCCCGCATGCCAAACAAGGGTCGGGATTATTACTACCTGGCGCCGCTCTACAGAAACGCCATGCCCCCGCCCCCGCCACCTGCGATGCAGGTGTCACCCCTGGGGATGCCCTCCAGGATCATGCTGATGGACCGGTCCAGGGCGAATGTGTCCAAAAATGCCGGATCTGGGCGGATGGAAAGTGTGGCCTCGCCACCCTGCACGTGTGTGGTTGGCAGGACCAGGTCCTTGGAGGATGTGAGGAGTGAGGTCAGCGAGTGGGAGGATTATAATAATAATAATGTGGAAAATGGCATCAGGACCAGGAGCAGCTCGAAAAGTGGTTTGAGATCGGCGAGAAAGTCGATGGAAAATTTGTTGGATGTTGAGGTCATCGACGGGGACAGTATTTGTTACGAAGCGAAGGATAAGAGGTGCTGTAAAAAAATGGAGTGCTGCAGGAAGGACAAACTGCGGAGAAGGAGAGGGAGCTATATGGTTGGTTTTGGGCAATTTGGCTGGGGAATTTTAAGTTTATTCAAAAAGTTTTAAGTTTTTCAACAAAAATGTTGAGTTTTCTAGGAAATCGCAAGATTATTTAGGAAATTTTGAGTTTAAGTAAAGAATTTCTAGTTAGTTTTGGAAGTTTTAAGTTTTTCTAGGGAATTTTAAGTTTATTGAAGAAGTTTTAAGTTCATCTCAAAAAGTTCAAGTTTATCGAAGGAATTTTAAGGTTTTTCTAACAATTTTAGTAAAATAGACTAAATTTCACTTAAAACTATCATCAAATTCTGTTTGACCTGAAAAATCATTATGCAATTTTAATTTTAATACTGATTTCCATTCAGAGAAAGTCAGTTTCAAGTTTAAATGTGCCATTCAGGTCTAATTTATGGGCTTAATTTAAATAGTTTGTACAATTAATATTTCAATTCACAATTTATTATACTATTTATGAAATATTATAATATTGTGTTTACAAAATCTGTACCGTAAGAATCTCTTTTTTCTCTAATTTAAAGTTTTTTTCCTGCGATTTGAACCTGAAAATTAACCTGGTGATTAAAGCTTTCTGAATTAGATATTGATTGTGTTAAATAAGCGCAGCAAAACACGGGTTTTTAAGGCAAACACGGTAATTGCTCAAAATTTTCATCGCTTATTTGCCGGCTTTACGCTCGTCGAACTTTTCTCTTTTCACTCTAAAACCACAGTCGATAAACAAAAAATATCAAATTATTATTATGTGATTTAATAGTCTGGTCATTAAACTCAGCTGTTCGCATTTCACTTCTTACTTTCAACTGAACGTGTTACGATTTTGTTCTTTTTTTTCTAACGAAATTCATCTGAAATAATTGTATGTTTGTTTTTAAAATTTCGTTGAAAAAAAAAGAGGGAAACTGTTTATTGCACACATTTAAATGAGTTTATATGGTTATGCTTTTATTGCGGGTACACGATTTAGTTTTTAACTTTCATTTCTTCAGCTGAAAAATCGGCAGAACCTGAATAGTTCACGGCGCGTAAACACTTGCGTAATAATATATTTAGTTGTTACAATTAATTGTTCTGATATGTGCCTGCCACTTTCAAAAATGTTTTTATGTAATATTTATTTTTAACATCTCATTCTAATGTGCTTATAAAAATGGCTTATTACTACGATATTTTTTCTTCAATTTTTTCTTAAAAACATTTAAATATTTTTAAATAATTTGTCGAAATTTTTTTACATTAATATTTTGATGAAAAAACAATTTTTCATTCTGGCCAAGTAAATAAATCTAAGTTTCTTCGCAAATAAAATGTCAAAAAATTGAATTCATTATTTTTTTTGTAAATTAATATTTCGGTGAAAGAAAATTGTTGTCCGCTCTGGCCAAGTGATTAAATCTAAGTTTTTTAATGAAGTCTTAAAATCTTCGAATACAGCATAATTTTGTTTTAATTAATATTTTTCTGACAAAAATTTTACACTCTGGCCAAGTAAGAAAATCTAAATTTCTTTACAATTTAAACAAAATAGTTACATTTTAAAGTAATAATTCATGTGATATTTAATTTTTTGTTAAGAGGTGAATTACAATAAAACATTTATTTGAGGACAACAAATGAAATTGAAATGGCAGGGTTCCCGTAACATATGGTTTTTTACGGACGATTGGACGTTTCCGCCTTATTGGGCGGAAGAAAAACTTGCGTCCTCGTTCTCACTTGTTGAACAGATTTTCTAATTATTCGTGAGACCCAAGCAAGAATTTACAGACAAAAATTTCCTTTTTCCAAGATTTATCTTGATCGATGCTAATTTATTGCCCATGTTTTTATATGCAGGAAAATAAAAGTTGATTTATGCTTGTCAGAATACTATTGTTTTCAATTAATTAAACTACACATTTTATCAATAGTACCTTAATCATGTAAAACTATATCGAAATGAAATTTAATTATATCTTCAGATAAATTTGCAATAAGTAAATTAATTGATGAACAGTTCTACAAATTATTAACTTATTTATTAATTTTATAAACTTGAAAATAAATTGTATGATTTTGTACTATTTTTAAATTAATTTAAAAAATACGTAATAATTTTTTATTAATAAAGACTTGCGCAATATTTTTCGCAGTGTGTCACTGTGCAAGATAAATGAACATACTCAGGTGTTAATTTAGTCAAACAAAAAGTGTATTACATTTTCAAATCTATTGTTAAATTATGCTGAAAGACTCTGCAAAATATCGGTCAGGTCAATTAAAAAACAGAAATATACATTTTTTTATTTAAAAAATTCAACTATAGCTTTTACAACTTATTTAAGTACAGTTCATATTTTTATAGAAATTACTGCACAATATTTTACAATTATTTTTTCAGTTCAAGCTTTAAAAAATGCCAAAAAACATATTTCTAAAATTACAAAAGTAATTACTAAATTAATTTAAAAATTTTCGATCATGAATTTATATTTATAATTTTATAAAATTGTATTAATTTCAAAAAAATAATCAAGAATTTGAAATTTCCTTTTAGAGTATGTACGTAAATAGTCATTTTTTCTCGCGAACGATTTCGAAATTCTGAACTGCATTTATATTTCATATGCAGATTCGAGGTCCATTAAATGCAGCCATTTAGTGAAAGTGGAATAATTAATTCGCCCAACTGATAAGGACAAAAAGTTCATAAAATATATGTTTCAAATTCAGAAGCAGAGCTTAACAAATATGATTTTTCCTTTAAATAAAGTAAATTGTTATGCAAACGGTAAATTATTTTTTACTCAGATCTCAAGATACCTTTAATGGTTATGATTTTTTTCCTTTTTTCCAGAATCACATAATAAGCTCTTACTTTTAACCGCTTTTGCAATTAACTTGTCGATTATCTCCCCGTTTTTCCCAAATTTGCAAAGCAGATGAGATTTTTGTTGTTACTGCGCGAGGTGTTGCGCAACGAATTTTCAACGCGTGCCGCACGCATATTGCCGGTTATGTTAATAATTATATTAATACAACCATTTAACTAACGGGACTCTTAGCTATTATGTTAATGTGATCTGACTCCAATTTATTATGAATGCAACTGATTCGTAATAAAGAAAATATATATTTAAAAAAAATGGATTCTAATTTATTTCAATTTTACTGTTAATTTTAAAAAATATCAATTTATAATTTTATTTACTCAAATTTTTAACTTGTTATTAAAAACTATAAATTTATTTACTGAAATGTATACCTTGTTACTAAAAATTATAAATTTATAATTTAATTGATACAAAACTTCCGTTCTTCATAAAATTAATTTTCATTCAAATGCTAATTTTTTATCATTTTTAATAATTTTTTTTTATTTATGACGCTATTTTGTTTAAGTATATTCACAATTAGTGTAATTATCTAGCAGAAACTATACAATAATTGCTACTTTTTATCTACTTTTATTTTTGTATAAAAACATTTAAGAATAATTTTAACTTTTTTGTTAAATACAATTGTCATTTCAAAAAATATTTTTTTCTTACTACATCATCTGTGACTTAGGTCAGTGCACACATAAATTCTATATTATTTTAAGTAACAATTTTTTCATGCTGAATACATGAAAAGGTTTTATACAAAATTCTTATACAATTGCAGCCAAAACAGCGTGCAAATTGCACGCAATATCCTGCATCAGCTCTCACGAGGTTCTGCATTGTCATTTGCTGCTGAGAGATGCGATTTAATGTTTCATAATTCGTTACGTTTCACTGGTCCGTTTACTTTGTCTGACAATTACAAAATAATCGCTATCTTTAATTTTTATTATAAAACTAGTTACTTTATGTAAAAAATTGTAATCTCAAAATTAATTGAACATTATTTTATATACTTAATAATAATTTTGTTATATTATACTTAAAAAATAGAAAATTTATAATTATAACTTTTTTATTAGTTAAGATTTTTTTACAGGTTTTATGCTCATAACAGTTTTTTGTACTTCATGCTTGGTTTTATTTATGATTTGTTAAGTAAGAATCGTAAAATAATTTTGCAGCCGGAACCAAAAGCAGACCTCGATGGAAGCAATGGCAGCAGCTCCAGTGGCAGACCGAGATTCGTGCCAGTGACCACTCTCGAAGACGTGCAGGCAGTTCGGTGTGCCGAATTTCATCCGCAAGGCAAATTGTATGCCGTTGGCTCGAATTCCAAAACACTGCGCATTTGCGCTTACCCAAAACTTCATGATGTTAGGTAAAAAGCTGAAAAAGTTAACAAAATTAATTTCAAATAAATGTTAATTAATTCAAATGCGTGTTGAATTAACGAGTATTATACTTCAAATTTATTATTTAATTAATAAACTGAATAAATTAATATTATTTAAAAAGATGGTCAAGTTTTTTGTTATTCTTTTAAAATTGTAATTCTTTTAATAGTTGACAAATTAATCAAGTTTAATTAAAAAGTTAAATTAAAGTAAGTAACACTTTAAAGTTTATTTAATTTTGAATTCTTTTAATATGTGAAAATCTAAGTTTATTTACAATGTTAAATTACGTTAAAGCAATAAATTGAGTTTAAAAAAAAAGAAATTGAAAAAATAGTAGAACACTGAACTAGATTATCAAATCGGCAACTTCACTCTAACAAATTTGAAGCAGAAAATATCGCATAAATCGACGAAGTGAAAAATGGAACAAAATATGGCAAATGTTTGAAACATGAATCACAAATTACTTGGACGACTTACAAACTGACTTATTACATCAAGAAATATCAAGGATAATCCTCTGTACGAGCTTGACACCTGTTGCTCGGTGAAAATAAACACTTCCTAGATTCCTCTGGTATCATCATCCAGCTGATGATTATTATTACTTTTTTACCATCACTGTTTATCTAAATTATTTTATTATACACTTAAAATAACAATTTTTCAATACAAAAAACATTTTCAGGTCATAAAATATACAAATAATACAAACTACTTTAGAATTATTTATTATACTAAAGTTTTACTTTATGACTGATTTATAATAACATTTTTTTGTTATTCAAATAATGAGGTTTATGCCACAAATTTATGTTAATCAATTTTACCCCACGAAAGCGTAACATAACAGACATTAAACTGAAAAGTAAAAAATTGCATTTTAGATTAATTCAAATACGATATAACAAAAAAGTATTAATAAACAGAACAAAACCTTTAAATTTATTAAAACAAACTTTAAAGTTAAAGAAAAAGTGCAACATTTGTAAAATGTATGTTTTGTAAAACAAAATCATTTTTACTGAATTAAAAAAAGGTAACACGTGTTGCAACTGGGTAGAAGTAGTAATGTTTAATTAGTAAACTCTTGTTTGAGAAAGTTTCACGCGTATTTTTGTTCTCACTCCCTCGTTGTGGTCTCCTTTCTTCTCTTCCTCATTTCCACGCTTCAAATCCTGACGAGTCCCTCGATCTCGTTTAATTATCAACAGGGAGCTGGGAACCAGCCAGCAAATTCGTCTCAATGAAAGTAATACATGGGAAAATTCGTTGTTCGATAGATATTTTCAGTTTCAAACAAACAACGTGATTTCGTTTTTTAAGCAACACAATTATGTGATGCAAAATTATCATTCAAAGTGCTTGTCATAAATATTATTTGATAGTATTGTTTTATAGTGTATTTTTAAAAAAAGCTTTTTTTATTTATGAAGAGAATTATAAAATTGATTAATGATTGATTTTGCAGAGAAGATCACCAGACTTATCAGCCCACGGTTCTGTTTAAAAGAACAAAACACCATAAAGGGTCGATATACTGCCTGGCTTGGACACCTGATGGACAACTTATGGCCACTGGAAGTAACGATAAAACAGTCAAACTTATGCGATTTAATGCTGACACTTCCAACTTAGAAGGTAAAACTTTTTTAACAAAGTTTAGTTTGAATAATTAAAAAAGTATACTTTTTTAGTTTAGCTTACATCTGATTAAAATTAGTTAAATTAATTTTGATTTTTTAATTTTTCAAGGATTTTATATTTACATAAAAAAAAGACAATAAAATTATTGTTTTGAAAATGAAATTCAATTTAAATTATTTAATTAAAATAATATACTATAAAAAAATTAAATTAAAAAGTATACTTTTGTATTTTAGCTTAAATTTGACTAAAATTAACTATATTATGTTTACATTTTTAATTTTTCAACAATTTTAAACTTGAATAAAAAAGGAAAATATCATTATTAT
>JABFPM010006497.1:0-10075 GCA_022817325.1 Idris sp. 1 HC-2018
TTGTTACAGCAATGGAAAATTTAGTTTCCTGCGAACATTAAAAAAAAACTTAATAGGCTGAAAATTAAGAAAGTTATGAGCATTTTAACCAAAGTGGTCATTTTCGCACGTTTCTGGTCATAAGTTCAGTATTTTCCATCAAAAAACCTTTTTTTTTTGCAAATCAAAGCTGAGTTTCAACTTTCCAACCCTGTAATAAAAAATAGTCAATGTGGCTCACCAGATAGCGCTTAAGTTAGTTTACATAAAAAAACGGTACATACATTATAAAGTTGAAATTAAACATTTTTTTATTAATTTCAAAAATATTATGAAAACAATTGTCTACGAAAACAAATTGGGTCTAAAATTGTTTATTTTTAAATTTAAGTATATATTCTTCTTTGTTCAATCTGTTTTTTTTTTCAAATTATATTTTTATCGCGTAAGAAACATAAATGCTACAGTCATAGCTTAGGAAACCGGTTGCATTATTTTGATATTTGTTGATTTAAGTTTAGAAACAAAATTCTCAAATTTGATCTAATTACAATAAAAGAGAATACAAAAGAGAAAAATATATCAGTTTTGCATTAGGAAGGAGCTTAAATATTTAAAAAAAATTAGGGTTTACAATAATCACAGTGGATAATTAAATCTTTATTTTTTTGTATGCAGCTTTGTTCTGAAAGTTAATAAAGTCCGATAATCTTCAAGTAAAAATAAAACCTTAAAAATTATTATATACTAAAATTTAAAAAATAAAAAATTTTAGTTTAAATTTGTTATCATAGACAATTGTCTTTATAATGTTTTTGAAATTAATAAAAAAATGTTTGTCAACTTTATAATGGACATTTTATTTAAACTAACTTAAGCGCCATCTGGTGAGCCACATTGACTATTACAGGATTGGAAAGCTGAGACTCAGAGCTTTGATTTGCAAAAAAATGGTTTTCGATGGAAAATATGAGCATTTGAAAAATGTCAATTTTTCGTGAAAAATGAATAAACCATCTAATTTTGTGACGAGTATATTACCTGCCATAAAAAAGAAGAAATGCGCCTTTACAGGTAGTTGTAAATAATTGATTTTCATTTTCATTTTGAAAAATTGTACTTTTACTTGACCTGAAATAAAAATGTCGGAAATTATATAATATAAAACTTGTTATAACTAATTAAGAACACATATTTTTTTCTTTTAATTATACCTTTAATTAAAAAATCAATTAAATTTCTCTGATTATTTTTAAAATATACTTTTTTTTTCAAAATGATCAAAATTGTTGATACAATTATTTCGTGACTTACTTTTAATTACAGGATTTCATAAAGCCCCATGAAAATATAAATTAATTGCACACATTATTAAAACTAGTCATCAGTCTTCAGATGGATTAAGTGTGCTATCTCTTGATTTTCCGTTTCATTTTTTAGATCAAGCAACTGTAAAGATAAAAGCAGGGACAACATTATTTTACAACCAGCACAGTTTTACGCTTTAATTACAAAAAAAAAATCAAAATTACACTTGTAAACATTTTCTAAATTAATATACATCTTTTGTATGACAAAATGTATTAAAAAGTATTTTTATTTTTGTGAAATAAAAATGATTAATTTCTTCTCACAAAACGGAGCACAGTGTTTTTGTCATCATTTGTGATAAATAAAATGAAATAATATTTAACTTACGACGTAAAAATATATACAACTGATCAGCAGGCACTGACAAAATGCAATGCTCCAATATTGGAGCTCTGATACTTGCCAATGAGCGAAACCGATGGTCCACGATAACTCACGAAGTCAGCCGAGACGATTGCCGCGGAAGAAATAAATTATCTTTGCTTTTTTAATTGTACTATCGGATGCCTTGTTCGAAGATTAGATTAACCCAAGTTAAGATAAATTTACTGCTTTTCGATTTTAGGCAAGAAATATTTCAGTTTTATCAAAATATCTTTTTTAAATAGTGAAATAAATAAAAAAGTAATTTTAAAAACTAAATAAAAATATATTAAATTGAATAAAAATATTTATCTAATATTTGCTGCACATTATCGGTATCTATATAGACAATAAATCCTACATATGCAGCAATTAATTAAGAATAATTTATTCAAATAGAATATAAAAAATATATTTCACAAAAAGTAGTATAATTTTTATTTTTAACTTAATTATTTTTCATAATTAAAAGTTAAAATATTTTTTTGCTTTTTTTTATTATAGATTATATAATACAAAAATTTACAGTAAATTTTCAAAAAAATATGAAAAATAAAATTTGCGTTTTTTCAAATAATTTAAACAAATAAAATTTAAATTCTAAATTAATGTGATAAATAAATGTTACAGTTGTCAGCGCCTGCGAGACGTCTACACTCCTAAATTAAATCTCCCACCCAATAAAGCCATGAGAACTTTCGATTACGTCGCTGACTTTCCTCTTAATATTTTTAGTTGTGCATAAACTAACTCACAGCACAGCTGGCTGTGACGCGCATTTATTTTTTACAGTGCAAAAGGGAATTATACATACATAAATGAAACAAATCAATCTCAATTAGTGATGGAAAAATTATTTTGCAAGAAAAAATTTTTTTTTTTCAGTTTTATGTTATTAAATGTTGAATGAGATTTAAACGAATGTTACCGGTATTGGAATTCAAAAAAGATACTCATTTTGTTTCAATGAAGATAATTTGTCAAGTTGTCTCGAATAAGCTGGACAGTGTTTATGTTAAGATGAAGTGAAACCAAACCGGAAATCACAATGAAATTAAATTTACATTTAAAATGTATTGTTCTTTCTCTTTTGACGGTTTTTACTTACGCAAAGTGTAAGTTTAATTTTATTTTATATATTAATAATAAAAAAGTATTTGAAAAATTTGATTTACTTTTTTAAATCTAAATGTTTCCTCTATTTTTAATTAAAAAAAAGGTTTTAAAAAATTGTGTATATCAACGCGATTGTGCATTTATTAATTTATTTTATAATCGCATCTGTATGACGAAGTGAAAAGATTGACATATTACATCATTTATGATAAGAAATACATGATAAAAAATATAAATTAAATTTTAATATGTTGATTTTGAAATTAGTCCGTTCATTGATCCCAGAAAAATATTTGCATTACTTTTGTGTTCTTCAACTCGACTATGAATAATAAATTATTTTCAGTTATTTATAATATTATTTAACAAGTTATGCAATTTTGTGAAAGTTTTAATTTATGGAACAAACTTTGTAAATTTAAATTATTTTTATTTTTCAGTGAGACTTTGTGTAGTAAAATCTGGACTTACTCACAGTATAATAAACGAAATTTGTCCTCACGAGTCCCAGTTGAATGCAGCTGGATGTATTATTGCAAATGATAGGTATTTAAAATATAAAAAAAAATACTTTTTAAAAAATGAATTTGGTAATATCAGAGTTTTTACGGAGTCACTTAAGTCTTTTTTTAATTTTGAAATCACTAAAAGTCACTTTTTCAAGTAATGTGCATTTTAAATAAATAAAAAAAATTATGTATATTGAAATAAAGTCTACTTAGTGTTTTCTGTTTTAAATAAATCAATTGTTTAGTTAAATAATATTAATTGTTTAGTCCAACTTTTACAGCAATGAAACTTTCCAGTGCTTACTTACAAACTTTTTAATTTTAAATGCACTAATGTGTTTATTAGAAAACTATAATTGTTTTCACTAATAAAAAAATCATGTATGTTTAATATAAATATGATAAGAAATGTTCACATTTCTTGACAAATTTTCTGTTTTTTATTTCAAACTTCCTTTATTGGATTTTTACAATTAATTAATATGGATGAATACTAATTATTATTGATCCAATCAAATGTGATAACACATAAAAACGTTTTATTTTTGGTAAAAAAGAATAAAAATTAAATAAGAGTAATTAGGCTAGAAAAGCTGTATAATTATAAAAAAAATTGTTACTGATGAGATTCTATGAAGTATTTAAACAATAAACAATATATTTTTATTAATTACACACTAAAAATTTAAAATATTGAACGTTTCTGAGCAATTTTGAAAAATGAATCTCAACTTAAAAAATTGTCAAGTATATTTAAAAATTTTCAGAGTACGTAATAAATATTTTTTAAATCATTTTTCAATATTTCTGAAAAGTTTGTCCATTTATTATAAGGATTGGAAACTTTTATTTTGTTCAATGTTAACATTTATATTACAAACCACTTTAGTTTACTATTTTTTAAGTATAAAATTATTATTAAAAATATTATCATAGTAGGAATAGATTATAAAATTATAAATAATCACAAAATTTATATTTATTAAAAGAATGAATTAATAAATGAAACTTGAAATAGTCATTTTTTAGTTACTTTTTTTACTCTAAAAAGTTAGTTAAGTAAATCAGGGCAATAATTTTGTAAAAACCATGTAATATTAAAAATACAAATTTCGCAGACTTAGTTGTATGAGATTAGTAATAAACGGAATCGCTGATTTTACTGTGTTTGAACCGGAAGATCTGATAATTGCTGCGGACAATCTTGAAAGACACATAATGGTCACACATGAAATAAAAAGAAAAAAAACTGGTAAAGTTTCAAAAAAATTTATTTTTGACAAACTATCTTTTAAACAAACAAAAAAAATGTAAAAACAATTTTTATTGTAGAAACTGCACGTCAAGAAATGGTTGCACTGATGCATAACGATTTGTATGATATTTCCAGTGTGAGAAAATCCAAACTTTGTTATCCAGGATTAGACATCAGTGACGTCAGTGACAGATTGTATACTTCGGTAAAAAAAAATAATCTTTTTATTTTCAATAAAAAATGATACAAAAATCATGTTATTCATTATTTGTGTAATTTTAGTATTTTGAAAACAAATTAATTGCCAGAGAGTGTGATCCTCGAAAAACTTTATTAGAAAACCGAATTTCAAGTTTGTCTCACAACTTCGAGGCTGCCTGCATAGCTGGAGCCTGGTCCCTAGATTCCAATTTTGACATACAATTAAGTTAGTAAGTTTACAATAATAATAAATTAAATTTTCATATAAATGAATTTAACTTAAGTAACAATATTACAAAATGTTAAATATTAAATACTGTAAAAATTAATTTTTCAGAATCAAAATACAAAAATTTGTGTGCTTTATGTCAGAATCCTTTGGGATGTTACTCAGATGACAAATATTACGGCAGAGAAGGTGCCTTAATTTGTCTCACAGACAATGTTGGCGACGTTGCCTGGACCAGGTGGTCTTCTTATTTATTACATTTTAAGGTACTTCAATTGGTTTTTTATATAAAAAATACGTATTTATTTTGTGTAAGAGTTTTTTAAATATAAAATACCTGAACGCATAATTTTCTGTTCAAGCAAGAAAATATTACAGCCTCAGAAAACTACAATTATCTCTGCTCGGATAGAACAGTGAGGCCTTGCAGTGCGGAAAAGTGTACTTGGATCAAAGAACCATGGCCAGTTATTATAGCTCGAGCGTAAGTCGTTTGACTAGAAATATATACATGACGAAATAAGTGTCATAACTCATTATCGTTATTTTTGCACAGTGAAGTCGCTAAAAAGGTTTCGCAACTTGTGGCGCGGATGATTATCAGTGAGGATCCTTTTTTGAGATTGATCAAGGCTGCTGTTTTCGACAGTCACATCGTTAACCTTGAACCCATGCTCAGTCCGGAAGCTTATCTTGAATCCTGTAAACATTTAATTTACACATTTTAAAAATATATTTTTACTTTTTAGATCAAATTTTTAAATTTAACATTGTATTTTAATTTTTTGGAACAACATTTTAAATTTTGAAGATATAAGACCACTTTTTTATCTACTTATATACTATTAATTAAATTTTGTCCAATAAAATTGCGAATTACTATTTTGTATTACAAAAAATTACTCTAAAATGTAGCTTAAATCCTTTAAAATAATTAAAACTTTTTTTTTGTTTAAATTTAATTTAAGAATAAAATAATTTGTTAGATACAAATATCTTTTTTTCAGACTCGGATTACGTGGACGCAATGAGTCCTTTCACCTGCTACCCCCCTCGTGAAGTCCGGTGGTGTGTGACGTCAAATTTGGAGTACCGAAAATGCGAATCCATGCGATCTGCAGCTATTGCCTACAACATCTATCCAAAAATTTTTTGCATCCAAGAAAATTCCCGAGCCTCATGTATAGACGCGATTAAGGAAAAATATGCAGATGTTTTTATTACAACGCAGAGCGAGGAGTTGCAGGCGAGGAAGTGGGATCGTTTTTTTCATCTGAAAAAGTTACATAAGAGTTAATAATTATAACAACCTTTGTTCTCTTTTTTTTCAGAAATGGATTGAAACCAATTTTGAGAATGCTTTCAAATAATCGAGATGACTTAAATACTATTGGAATTATGGTTAAGAAAAATTCAAATTTTAACTCTTTTAAGGACCTGAAAAATGCTAAAGCTTGTTTTACGGGTTATCAAAATATTGGTAACAATTTTTTCCTTAATTTGTATTATTTTTAGACAAATATTGGTACAAAATTGTTGTACTTAAAATTTGTTTGTTTATTTATTTATTTATTGTTGTTAATTTTTAGAATGGAACGCAGTAGTGGCACAAATAATTAATTCCACCGGAAAAAAGTTGTCTTGTTCAGACGTCAAAATAGTTTCCGATTACTTTGGTCAGAGTTGTATCTACGGAATGACTGCGAAAAATTCATCTGTACCGAGTAATTTGTACAATTTATGCAACCAATTTAAAGGTAAATTTTTATTCTTTTTTTAATTACTATCAAATAAGACGCAAAAAATTAATTTTTAATTGCTTTCAGGAAATCATTCATTTATCAAATATTCCGATGATCCAAGTGTCATGGCTATGAAGTGCCTTTCTGAAGTGGGGGATGTGGCTTTTGTTAACATTAGTCGAGCCAAAGAAGTTTTTCAAGGTAAACATTTTTGGAAATTCCAAAAAAAAGAAAAAAATTAATTAACAAATTATTAAGATTTAAACTTAAATTTAATCTAGTTTTTCTGATGTTTTTAATTAGTTAAAAATGAAAAAAAAAATTAAGATCTGAATTTTATTTATGTAATAACATTTTTCTTTCTTTTTTTTTTACAGAACACGAAAAAAATTTTGCAGAAGCTTTTAAAGTACTTTGCACCGACAGTTCCAACAGCGATTGTTTTTTGACGTGGACTGCTCTGGGCCTGGTATAACATATACAATATATATATATATATATACATTAAAATTACATTTTTTGTAAATTTCTTGCAATTTTTTTTTCTCAGATTATGGTAAATGAAAATATAACAACTTTAGTAGAAGATGATACTCGAGAAATGATTTTAGCCATGGATCGATATTTCGGATTAAATTATCACGGAAAAACCCCTCTGTTTTCTCTGTACGAACCATACGATCATGTGAAAAACGTCATTTTTCCAGTGAGTTTAATTTCTAAAACAATTGTTTTTAAGAAAAATTGAAAAAAATAATAATCGATTTTTTTGTAGGAAAAAACGAAACATTTGCATCGAGAAATAAACCACGTCAGAAGTGGAAAGAGTTATACAAATGTGTTGGATGTTGTGTTGAAACACGAAACCAATTGTGATGCAAGCAGTGCAAACATCATTCAGAATAAATTATTTTATTTTATTGTTATTTTTATGATTGTTCGTTGTATGCATTTTTATTAATAAATTTTTATTACAAATAATTAAACAAATAAACAAGTAAATTGAATAAAAATTTGTGTTGAATCTTTTAAAAAATAAGTCAAAGAACTTGAAAAACCATTGATTTTCAAGGTCATATATTCAAAATTTACTTTATTCAAAAATTTTTGTCTATAAAAAATCTAAAAGTTTATTTTTGTACTAAAAAAATATGTTCTCTTTTTCTGTTAGACAAATTAAAAAAAGACAAAAAACGAAAATCTTTATATTTTCTCTCCATCCTTGTTTATTTCAATAATTAAAAAGAAACAGAGACACCCTGTTTTCTGTCCTTATCTTCACCTGCAAATAAAAAGAGACAGTATTCTATGCTTTTCTATAAACAAAAAATCTTGTTCTCTTTTGCAAAAAAGAAAAAAGATGCAAAAATTGTTAAACTTGCAAAACTCGTTCTCTTTTTATTTGTGACATTAAAAAAGGACGGAACAATTACAAAATTGTCTATCCTTTTTCATCACTTCTCTTCTCATCCTTAGAATTGAAAAAGGACAGAAAGATCTGCTGCCTGACTCACAAATGTAAATATTTTCTCTCTCTTTCTATCTGAATAATTAAACAAGGATAAATTGTGAGTTTTTGCAAAAGTCATTGTATCTTTGTCTAATGGTTAAAGTAAAGTAAGACAAAAGTACTGCGAAAAGAAGAGGTTCAGTGTTGCACCCCAAGATGTCTCTGGTCTGCCCTGTCAAGTGTTGCTGTTGACGCGGCAGCACAGTCGCGTCTGATCCTCGCTTAGGGAAGCTCGGGTATAGGCGTGTAAGTGCCGCGATTCCCCAGTGCTTTGCGCCGTCGTTCGAAGCCGTTTGTGACTTCGTCTGCGTGTTATCGCGTGCGCTTGAAATGCGGCCGCGTTTCGCGCTTGAATCTGTTTGTCGGGGCGGCTGAGTGCTCGCGTCCGTCTGGAATGTTGGCCGCGCCATTGGGACGCTACCGTGAGCTCGTGCAATGCGTGCGCTCTATAATGCCTAGTCCGTTGGGGCCGCGCGTCCACCAATCAGCGCATCGATTGCCGGTGGCCCTGTGATGGCTCCGTGAAGGCCCCTTGTTCCCGCGACAGAGACAGAGGCAACCGAGACAAACACAATTAAACAAAGAAAGAAAATTCTAAACGAGAAGAAACTCACTCGCACTGAGAGAGACAGAGTGAGTCTCTGACAGAGAGAGCGAGAGTTTTGAGGCGCGAGTGAGAGGGGTGTGCGATGGCTGCGACGCGAGCCGAGGGCCAGCAGCAAAACGACGTGAAGCTCGGTGAGGGCAAGCAGCGCAAGGGCAGCAGCGCCAAGTCGGAGCAGGCGCCGAGTTGCGAGGGCGATAAGCGGGCCGCCGCCCAGCCGCACCAGCTGCTCTACGCCACGCCGAGTCGCGACGCCAGCGCCCCCCAAGCTGCGACGACAAACGAGCCCCAGGAGTCGCAGGGGGCGCAGTCATACGCGGATGCAGACAAGCAGCAGTTGGACGAGCAGAGCCAAGAAACCGGCCCCGACTACAAGATGGAGCAGCCCAGACCGGGCGCCACCCACCTGCCGCAGAGGTTTGTCTCCGGTCAGACACTCTCGCAGGGCACCGGACCCACGCCGACGCTCAACCAACTGCTCCAGGCGAGCAGCCCTATGCACAGATTTCACGGGGGCTACGCGCCCGAGGGCTACCAACAGTGGCCCATGCAGCGACCCGGGGTGCCGGCGCCAGCTTACGCTCAGGCACAGAGGCCGCCACAAACGGTAAGCATTTTTCATACAAAATACTTATTTTTCAAACAAAAAAAACCGTTTTTTACATTTTTTTCAGAAAAAAGCACGTATTAAACTTCATTCATATCAAAGAGAGACTTTTTTTATCCAAATTAAGCTTTGTTTGTGCCAAAAATTAATTAGCAACATTTTGGAACAGGCCAAAAAGTAATGTTTTGAAGCAACTTTGTTGTTTGAAAAAGATGTATTTTTTTAGGTTAAAATGCTTCAAACAAGTTTTGTTTATCAAAGAGAAGTTTTGTTTGGCTGCAAACTGATTGTTAATTAGGAAAACAATTTCGTGCAACATTTGTTTTTTATGCAAAAAAGAGTTGGCACTTCGGTTAGGCTAACAATCTGTTGGCGTACATTTTTTGTTTATATAAAAACAAATTTTTAATGCATTTGTTGAGAAATTTTACAAGAAAGTACATTAAAATGCAATTAAAATAATTTTTTTTTTTTTTTTAAAATACCAGCTTACTTGTCAATTCAAAAGTCAATTTTCCAGTAAAACATCTTTTTGGAGCAGGACTATTGTTTATTTAAATTGTAAACTGCTAAATTGAGGTTAAGTATG
>JABFPM010006498.1:0-10075 GCA_022817325.1 Idris sp. 1 HC-2018
ATGCATGCCTTGTATATCTATATATACAATTTTGCCCGAATTCTAAATTAAATATCTGAGCTTAGAGATAGCTAATAATTCTCAAATTTTTACAGCATGTGTAGGACATTTAGATAAAATCGTGTATAAAATTTAAAAAAATTCTGACTATTTCGCATTTCGACATGTCCCACGTTAAAATATTTGTACATGTTAATAAGATTTTTATGTTTACCTGTGTAGTAACAAAAAGCTGGGCAATCAATTTCAAAGCACGTATTACGCGTACAAGCCTAAACGGTGCTTCGAATCTTGGCGTACATGACGAGACAACTCGTAAATTCATTGTCCACGTCAATTGGTTTAAGCCGATAAACGGGGGTGGCCAGGAATAATTGCTTTAATGCAATGCGTGGGCGGTAATGTGCGGGCTCCAACTAAACTGCCAACATCCGCAGTTCGTTATTCCCCATGCAGATCGTGCACTGTGCGTGGCCGTCATAACGCCCGGCATAATTGATTGGGCCAGTTCGTTATGACAGCCGTCTCATTAAGATGCGAACGACGCGACCACCGGCGTTCATTTGGGCTACGTGCGCTCGGACTTTTGCACCCCTCCCCCCTCTACTTTCCTTGTTATTCCCCAAATTAATTATTAATCTGTGTAAACGTTTACAAGTTAATTTTTAACTACCTGTTGAAGAAATAATTAAAAAGATATACAAATAAAGCAGATGTGGTTTTTATGCACGTTTAATTTTCATTTTTTTCTTCTTCTTCTTCTTCTTTTACTTATTCACCAAACTGTCTCTTGTCCTCTGTTCATGACAATGAAAACTTTTGCACAATAATAATTTGTAACAAAATTTATGTTGCCTCGACACAATATTCGTACATCTCAAAATTTATTCAATAATTCACAAAAGCGACATCCAATTTTCCTTAATTTAACCCATTCTTGTCTTACTTCATTCAGTTCCTACTCGCTTATTATTTGCTTTGTAAAATCGCTCACCTTGCTTATGCGTAAAATGTATGTACCACGGAACCCCTTGAATCTGTTCTCGTGAAAATGCAATATTAAGATAATTTTCGCTAATGACGTCAATCTCGTTGTGTTTACAACATCAAACTGGCGAGTAGCAACAACGTGATAAATATTTGTTACCCTTATTGTCTGGTACCACTGTCTAGGTATATTTTTCAAATGGGGCAGGGAGTGTTTCAAATGATGATGATGATGATTATTATTGTTGCATATATATATAAGTAAGGAATTTCCCAGGTATTACAGAAAATCTACAAGCAGCTGTTACTCGCGAAATCATAATTTCGTCTCTGGCATGCAAAATTCCAGCAGAGTATAGTTTGACGGCAACAGCTGTATGACCCAGTATAATTTTAATATAAAAAGTCTAATACTATATAGAGAGAGAGAGGTCGAAATATACGAAATAGTTTTTAACGAATTCGTGATGAAGATGTTTGCCGGAGTTTGGCGTATTATTTAAATGAGCATTAGAACAGAAATTTGCTTTTAATAATGCCACTATTTTCTTTTATTTGGGGGCAACTTAATATCAAAGTATACTTTTTGTCACAAAACTTTGTCCATAATGAAAATATTTTATGATATTGGATGGTACTTTAGGATACATAAATATCACTGTTTTTCATATAAAAAAAATTAACTCGCCTGTCATTAAATGATGTTTATTTCTCGGGACGAATTAGCGACGCGTTTAACCGAAAAAAAAGGGGGGACACCTCTCTTAAGGGAGATGTCTTGGCGAAAGCGCGTCGTAATTTATGGACTACACATGTGGCACGCTTAAAACGCGAGAACCGCGTACGTGTAGAAAGCATCGATGATAAGCGAGTAGAGTGCTGCTCTTCGCAAATTATTAGCGAAATTCCTCGAGGAGGACGCGCTGAAAGAAGGGCAGAAAAAAAGAGTATGAGAATGGCATTGTGGCCCTGGATACTGTTTACACGAAAAATTCCAAGCAAAAATGCTCGCGTTTACATAAGAATATTTTCCATGCTTTTTTTATTTCACTTTTAGAAATTTAAGGTCAAGGCTCATGTGAAATTCTTCTATCCGGAAATCATCATAAACAATTGAATCGAAAAACTACCGCGAAAAGCCGATAGACGAAACGCAAAAAAGCTTTTAGCTTGGATGAACTTGGCTCTTATACATAGTCGCATCCGGTTTGCAGCAGCTGGCATACAATTTATCTAAATTTACCCGCGATTCTTTGCCCCCTATCGCTTTCATGAAAAAACAACAAAACAAAACCGAGCTCGATTGCATCGAGCAAAAAACGCCGGCTTGCAAATTTGACAAAGTTACCCCCGTAAAGCCGACAGAAAAAGCTGCGAGTTATGATACTCTAAAAGCATTTTTTGTTGTATTCGTGTGTGTATGTGCATTTCTCGAGAAAGTGTCGGAATCTTTCTGTCTGGCAAAACAATGCTGTGTTTCGAGTTAATTGAATCACGAGATATGAGATTTGGATAAAATGGCTTACGATATTAAGATGTCCGACGAAAACCACGAGCAGACAGAAAAAGTGACGGATGAAAGTTTCATCGATCATCTTGACGCGGAACCAGCTTCTATGACAGAGGAACATGAGGCTCATAAATGTTTCTCGCATGTTAAGAAATTTTTTTTAACAAAAAATTCACTTTTTTTAAGTTTTCTATTACAAAATAAATCTATCCTCCAAATAAAATATAATTTACAAAATAAAAAGTAATTAGAATTTACAAACAAATTCGTGAAGTTTTTCAAACTGAAAATTTTCACAATGAAAATTTGCTTCAATTTTGCAAAAATATTTCTGAAAAACTACAAGCACAATTTGAAAGAAAAAAATTGAAAGCTAAGGTTTTTCCCAAAACTTGTCTAATTCAAACCTTTTTCATAAACTAGTTGGCGTAACAAAAAAAAAGTAGAGATAACCAAGTCGTTTATCAAAGTATTTTTATTCGCATTAATACACGTCAGAGGCAAGACCGACGACGTCTCTCGCGTGGTCGAATCGTGTGCTTTTCTCCGGGAGATCGACTAAGAGTGTAACGCGAGGACGAAAGCCTCGCCACGGGTCCGCCTACCGGCTCGCCGCTGTCTTTCTTTGCGAACGTACACACATAGCAAATACCCTCGTTCTCTCGTGCAAGAATTTACCGGAACAATAAGCGGGCAGCCGTTACTTACGAGCCAGCAGCCGTAATTTATATTCAAATGAGTATGAAACCGTCTCGTCCGGAGCCTATAAGGCGCACGCACCAGCTTTCTCCTCGCTTTTCAAAAGAAGCTTCTGTTAAAAGTCTTCAAATCTTTCTAGACACACCGTTTTTTGTATTTAAAGTTTAGTTTAATTATCTTAAACACGGCAAAAATCATAAACGAAAAACTATTAAGTTTCTTTAATCTTATTAGCAAGCTTTTTGAAAATAAAATCTTTTAACAAAATCTGTTGACTACACAGAAAGAAATGAAAAAAAGGCAAACAAAACTGACGATAGTTTCATTGCGATAACCCCCGGTACAACACCTGGTCTTTTATCGGACTAATTCAATCTCAAGTTGCTTGATGAACAGCAGATAACAATTTAAAATCAGAACCATCCTTTATACATGGTCATCCGTGTTCAAATATTTTATCGACAATGATTTTCTATGAGTATTATCTGTAAGTGTTTTTTTGATTAAGAAATATATCTCGTCAGCAAATAATGTCTCATTAACTCGGTTCATTAAAAGCCAAAAACGGCAGTAAAAGTTGGCTGAGATCGCAACCTTCGCTGAGACGTTATAAATATTGAGCGACAGAACCGACGGTTCTCAGTCATCATCGGGAAGTTTATTATCCCGCAAGAAAAGTGTTCATCTTTGCTAGGAATAACTTTAACGCCTGGGCGGAGACAAAAGTCTCGCTATTGGATATACATATTTCCGCAAATAGACGTCTCAACACTTGGTTACAAAATTGACATTTTAGTTGCAGTAAAAACTACTCTACTCTTTAAGAAAAGTTAAATTTAATTAATTTTTATGTCAAGATTTTACTTGCTGGAAGTTTCTTTTTTTGAAGTAATCATTTATTTTATTCCAAGTAGCATTTAAATAGTTATTACGATTCTTGAAAAGTTAACTGATCAAAGGATAATAATTGAAAAAGTGTTTAATAAATTACTCATAGAGCTTCCACAATAGCGTACTAATGGATGATGTACGAGTCTGAGTTCATACAAGAATTAGCGTCTAATGAAGCATTTCAGTTTCTCTCGGCACGTTGTAATGGATATTATGTAAATTGTTATTTATGTCCGCGATATATACGACAGATCGCACGTCTAATGTAACATCCTCGGCAACTACTGCTTTGAGTCCGCTCGCAGTGCGACTATTACTACTTAGGTCACACTGTAAACGGATTGGTGACAATTTACAACTTTTTTTTGTATATTCAATATTTTTATTAAATTTTACAGTTATTGATGTAACATAGTTTTATATTCTATATAAATGTCATATTTTCAAATAATTTTCCAACAAATAATTAATTACTATTTTATTAGAAAGTGTGCAGTAACAAAACATATACTTATTACTTAAGTTAAATAAATTTACTAATTTTTTTTTACTTTTGTTAGTAGTGATGCAAATTTTAAATTTAACAACCAGTTTACTCAAAATTGTAAAAATTTAACTACATGTTCTGGGCAACCAACTTAAACTAATTGTTTTTGAAAATGCAATTGGTTTACAGTTTATATTAAGTGTACGATGACTGGTTAATGTTGTGATATCAATTTGTAATGCATATTGCAGACTTTGACATGAATTGTTATGCACTTTACATATGAACAATTTCACCGAGAATTTCTTTTAAAAATAATCTAAAAATTCGTTACTAAAGTTACATCTTTGAAACAATTTTTTTCTTGTTCTTTGACCTTTTAAAACCAAAAAAATAAGTAGAAAATTTTAAGAATGACATTTTTAAATATACTGTTTTAAATTATGTTACAAACAATCAGATTGTAGCAGAAAAGATTAAAAATCTAGGACTTGAGGTACATCTTTAAAATGATTTTGTTCTCGTTTCTTAGAATACCAATGAACATTTAAAGGGTACCCTTAAACATCTATACAAAAAAATAGTAACATCACTAAAAGGAAAATTTGTGTGAAATCACTCACACGCAGTTACAAACTCTTTTTTTGTTGTTTTCAAATTTGATTTCCATTCCTTGATGGTTCTCAATTTTTCATTCTCAAGTATATTCATCAACTTCACCACACCGGGAATTATGAAACGTTACACCAAAATAACTCGTCGAAAAGTTTGGAAAGTAATCTGATAAATGCCGGGCTCTGTCCAAACTGTGGAACATTTCATGTCCAGCTAAAAAAATGATAGAAACAACTTTTGCAGCTGATTTATTAACTTTGTTTTTTCTTCAATTTTTTATGATAATATATTTAGTTTTAATAAGTTGTCGAAGATGAGATATTAAAAAAAAGGAAAAATTTATTTTGAAAGCCTGAAGCAGCTTAACTATTATCTATATATCCATAACGATGTACAGGCTCAGGGCCGAAAAAATCGCGAGAATAACGATCTGAGCAGCATTGCGGATCGCCATGATTGCTAAATAATCGATAGCCCCGGGCGGCGTTGCGATCTTAACATTGCGACGGACGTTGCGTTTAAATTGCTCAAAAGTGCTCTCGGTAAAATTACTTTTGCTTTTGCAAACAATAACTTGGTGAATTTTTGTCCCGGCCTTAATCAGGCGGAAAAGCGTATCACACGCTGAATTTGAATGTAATAGAAGAAAATTTTGCAGTCTTTGAAAAAAAGGGTACATCATTTTTCTTGCAGTTAAAAAACTGCTTTTTTCAGGGTACACACGAAATATGTCTCACTTTATAGCCATGTGGTGATAAATGAGATATTGACTGCATTATATCTGGGTCAAAAGAGTTTTGATGCAAACATATTGTGATTGATACTGTCATAAATATTATTTGCATAGATCTAAAGGAAATAACATCTTTCATTTTATGCAGCGTTTCAAAATCCCTTGACAGTGTCTTGCTGCACATTTTTAGCTGAACAAAGTATATGTGGATGGAAAAAATTACAAGATACTCTTTTTCTGTATATATTCTTATGATATTGAAATTGATGCGTGAAATAAGAAACATATATATTCAATATTGCTGCAAATGCGTAATTTGCAACAACCAGTGCCTTCAAATTGTTTTCATATTTAAGGTATTTTTTTCACACAAATTACACCCTTTGAATTTGTGAATGCAAATTTTTGTTAAAAATTGCCTAAATTCATCACGTTTTCTTCTCAGCATCAATTATTTGTTAAAAAGATGTTATTAAAATAAAAGAAAAGTTCGTTTCCCACATTTCTTTCATTATCAGTTTCGAATGAATTGCTTTTTTCGCAACGTTTTGGCACTCAGCTAATGGCGCCACTTTTTCTTGCACTCAGCTCCATATTTTTACCGGCCAGCTTCTTTTGCTTCACATTTTTTTGTGCAAAAAAAAGTACGTTACAAGAACAAAACTCGTATCTTCTCGCACAAGACGGATGAACGCAAATGACAGGTGCACTTTTTACTCCAGAAAAACCTAATTTCTTAATCGTGTAACGTACAATTGATGGGTAATCCCGCCCAGTTTTTCTCGAATTCAATTAAAACAAAATTGATTTGTTAATTTGGCTTTGTCTTCTGATACAAAAAAAACACTGAAGAAACATAAATTTTTCACGACATAAACGTCGCCTTTTCATCAGCGCAACACTTTGATCTATAAAAATAAGCTTTATATTTGATATCGCACGGGAATCTCGGTGCTTTCACGGTAATGGCATGCGGAGGAAGAGGAAGTCGAAAGGGGAGAATTTCTCGAGGCAGAATTTTGACAAGACTCTGCATCGTGTGTTTCGCCCCCGAGTCGATAAGTTTAATGCATCCCTGTAAAAATTTAGGGCGTGACGGGTGTGACTCACGAGGGTAGATTAGCAGATAAACGGGGTCGGTCAATATTGCAGCACGCGGTTATATGTTCGTCTTAAACGTCCAAGATACAGCGAATTATTCCTCCGGCATTTCTACGCCTATCGCGATTGAATATTATTTTATGCAAAACGTCAACCTCCGCTGATATTTAATTACGAACAGTTAATTCACTTCTCGTGTATGCCAATGTCTTATTTTAAGTAAAAGATTTTTTTCTTTTTATTTAAATTTTCATTATATTTGTTTAATAAAAAGTTAGGTATTAAAGCAAAGAAAAATTTTGAACAAGATTTTTCATTACCAAAAGATATCCATAAAAAATAATGTTTAACATTACCGCGAAAAAATTAATGTTTCACGTTATCTTGCGTTTAAAAATGAAATTCATAACACAATTTCCGAGTTTTCTCTTTTATCAAAGAAAAGTTAATGATTTGAAAAAGGGAATCAAGTTGAGCGTTTATGGGTATAACCACAAATTCGAAGAGAACATCGTTAAACTTACTCTTATGAGAAAGATACCACTGGCTTGAAAGTTTGTCTTCAACTTAACCTTTCCCGAATTTCAACCCGAAAAGCAACTTCGAAGCAAGCGACAAATTCCAAAGAAAAATCGAACAGTGTTGGACAAAAAGAGACAAAAATAAAAAAGTTTTTGTCGTGTGGGTATTACGTATATTACACGACGACTTTTGTAACTTGGACGAATGGCTGACGTGAATGACCAGAATAGCAGACGCTGTTGACCAATAATCGATACTGAATTGTATAACCGAGTAATCAATGAATCGGGCAAATATCTCTGCTTCTTTGAACGAGTCCGATTCAAAAAGGAAATTGTACTCAATTACTTTAATATTTGAACGTTGGGAATATAATTACATCACTGTACAAGAAATAAAAATTAAGGTTAATCTGCTATTAATTAAAAAACGAATTTTATTAACATTAATTTTTTGTTTTCAAAAGATGTGTCTAAAGTTTTTATTGAAGAACGTAACGTTGCAAATTAGTTTTTCTTCAATAAATTTGAATTATAAATAAAATAAAGTCTCTACGGATAGCAGTAAAAAATTGTTATTTGAATAAAACTTAATTTAAGTAATATTAAGTACCACAAAATGTTGATTAAATGTGTATATTTATTGATCTACTAAATTATTTTAATTTAAATAAAACTATTTTAACATTATATTTTCTAAAAGGTAGTATCAGCAAAAATTGCAGTGTTAACAAAAAGTAATAAAACCAAATTTCCATGACAATAATTTTACGTTTTAGTTGGCCAGCTTACAAGCGACTTTTATCAGAAAAAAGTCGCCGGTTAATGCAGTGCCAATGACGCTTGACACGATACGCACGGGTGGTCTCTCTACAGTGTCGCTTGCCAGCAAAATAAGACACTCAAAATTAATCTGACACAGAGTCGCGCCAAAACGTTGCGCAGGATTTACGCGAGTTACGGACTTCTCTTTTTTTCGTACGTGCCGAGTGAAAAAGGCTCGTATATACTCACATAACTATGTTCCAGGAAAAAAAGTAGTAGAATTGCGTGCATTTTTCGACACAATCGAAATAATAAAGCCGGCTTTAATCATGACAAAAGGATGATCATGAGTATAGAAAATACAACTCCATTTATGCACGTTAATAGGTCATTATTTTACGGCCAATGTCATTATTAATTATGTCAAACACTGGGCTTTGTGATTGCAAGATGATGTGTATCGTAAAGCGTTATTAGTGATATATTCATGACAACGTGACGCCGATAATTACAAACGCACAATTACGTCAATTGGATGTCTAATGACACCGGCTTGGATGAATTAGCAGGGATTATCACATAGTTTGTTTAAAATAAATCATGTAAAACATGCAAAATTATTAACCCTTTTTGAGGTCTTGTATTTAAAGTTTTTTTCAAAATAGTTGTAGTAAAATTTTTAGAGTATAAGTCAAATTTTGGCAGCATAAAAATTAAACAAGTTTGTAAAAGCACTGTTGAAAAATAAAAGTGTCAGTTATACTGCAACAATTTGGAAACGAAAAGGTCATAAAAATCGTCCCTTCTCATATCAGCCAAGAAAAGAGGCCATTTAGTTAAAAATTATCGGAGCACAGAGAATTATGCTGCTGGTCCCGAAGGACCACAAAGATGCACTGTTAATGGCCAAACCGTGTTGCATTAAAGAATTAACGCGGCTATTCCATATGTACTGATTTATCGAAAAATCGAGCAGCACCAATCTCATGATATTTCAGCATCAAACGTGCCGATTCATTTGCGAAAGTTTCTTTTTCATCTCTCGTAAACTGTCTGCAATAAAAAAATTGATCAATAAAGTGCAGTTCGATTATTTTTTCGATTTAATTAAATAAAAAAAAGGTGCTGCCAAGGAAAAGGAAATTAAAATGAAAGAAAACTAGAGGAACAAATTTGGTCTGTATTTTGATTGGCTGGCGAGCCAACAAGACAAACAAACAGCAGACGGGTAAACAAGTGTTGATTTTTAGCACTGTATTAGTGCAAACAAATAAAAGGTCCGGGCCATTATCGTGGCTTGATTTAAGCGCGGTCATTGGCAAAGAAAAGTCGAACATGGCCTGGGAAATTTAGCAATTTGTCCAGCATTAGTTGATCGGCCAGTCTCATAAATCAGAAGACAAACATTGGCGCGGGGTAATTTGGCGCACTAGAGGGGCTGCGTCAACCCTCCGCACTTGTGTTCTCCCGATAAAAGCAGCAGTCTTCATTAACAAGTGCCCGGCAATCATCTAAAATACGAAGATGTCGAATAAATCTTCTGAGCAGTCCAATTACGCTTTCACATCAAATTTCTTTAATTTATAAAAAATTTGTTCATTATATTAAAATAATTATCCAGATATATAAAACGTATACATAAAAATGGAAAATCGTTGTCGAATTTGTTATTAAATTTAACAATGTTCATGGATTTAAAAAAATTCTATAAAATTCAAAAGCTACAATTCGTGTAACTCCCCCCCCCCCCCTTCCCTCATAACGGT
>JABFPM010006499.1:0-10073 GCA_022817325.1 Idris sp. 1 HC-2018
CTTCACGTTATATGAAAAATGAGATTTCCAATTCATGTTTACTATCAATCAAGTGTTTAAGGACTTTGGAAATACGTGAAATATTTTTTAAAATTGATGCTTCAAGTGAGATAAAATGTTTTGTATAAAATTTATTTGTACGATTATTGTGGCAATAGTTAAACCAGAGTGAGAGAGTAAAATAAAATTATGAACGCTGAATCTTGTGAGATGGAAATTCGTGAAATTACGCTTGATTTGTACGTCATTATTGATTTTCCGAGCTGTTGGGTTCACTTTTCTGAAAAGAAACTCAATGGGTTTATCATGTATTTTACGTTCAAGTGTTGCAGTTTGATATTCACAAAATAGTAATTGAATTTTGACATTTCATTTTTCATGTTTTCCTTTTCAAAAAATAAATAGTTTCCATCTAAGAAACTCTGATTTGTAAACTGAATCGAAGTAAATGTTAAATAGTTATAATTCTTATTCAGTTCCATTACTTTCCAACATATTTAACAAAAAATATACATTAAAAATAAAAGCGTTTAATTACAAGATTTTTAATATACAATATTAAAGACTTTATAAATATCTATTAGAAGTTGAATTTAAATAAAAAATTTAATTTCATACTTAAATTCACGAATTTTTCGATAATAAGTAAAACCAGATTAATCTGAAAATACGAATAATTTGAGTGAAATGAGGTTATCGAAAGTAGGAAAATATCTAAAGATTTCTTCATTGCTTTTCATCGCCCACCTGCAAATCTTTCTTTCGTGTCGTGGGAACATACAAACTCTTCGCTACTTCCGGTTTTACTCGCAACCTCGGCCGAAATGTTCCGAAACTCTCGTTTTTCTTGCTTTTTCTTCCCAAATCTCGTGTCACTTCTCCTTCCGCGCTGCTTTCGCAAGATATTTCTTTCCTCATTGAATCACTCTTTTTCATCCCTTTTTACTCTCGGAATTCCACGCTTGTCTTGTAAAATGTTATTTTATATTTATTATCCTTTTCAAAATATACTCTACTGAAACTATAACCCTTTTCAATGAGAAAAAATTTTATACTTTTCATAATTTCAAGTTCTGCAAAACTTTTTGCTATTTTTCTCTGATTTGTCTCATACAATTTGTAAGCACTTTTAAAGTTTATAATTTTAATGAATTAAACATTTATTTTTGCAGGGCAGAAAATTTATTATAAAATTATTTTAATTAAAGTAACTCGGTTTTGGTAATTAAGAAAGTGAAAATAATTTAAATTATTATTAATAGTACATACATAGTTGGAAACAAATCGGAACACTTGACTTATAAGAAAAAAGTTCTAACTTCAAATCGTCATTACTTGCAAAACGTAACTTTGCATAAATGCAAAATCTAGCATTTTCTAGTAAATTATCAAATATGTTCAATCGTTCTTACATGTATCTGCAAAAATAGGAAAGTTATGGCGATTTGAAGTTACACTGAAAAACCATTTAACCTGAGTTTAGTTGTTTCGTGTCTCCAACCAGAGAGCTTTGGTTAAAAAAACAACCTAAGTTTAGTTAAAAATAACCAGGCTCAAGTTAAAAACAACTAAACTCATGTTAACCGGTTTCTCAGTGTAATTTTTTTTTTTTCATATAAATTAAGTGTCCCGATTTTTTTTCATCCGTGTATTTTCATAAAGTTTACAGTCTTCGATAATATTAAATTTAGAGTTGTGAACAAATACTTTATGAATGAAGTTCGATATTTTAAAATTTTTGTAAGATGAATAATAATCAAGACTTAAGTCTTGTAAGAATAAAGTACATTGGAAAACTCTATAATAATAAACTCTTTTATGAAAGAAAATAGTTTAAAAGAAATATAATGTATTATTGAATGAACTTTTTTTAATGGCAGAACTTTTTTAACGAATAAAATGAAACGAAAATATTTTTCTTACATTTAATTTTGATTATTATTATAAAAGTTAAGGACTTTTGAAATCAAACATAAAAATTAAATAACAACATTTTATATTAAGTTAAATTTGTATCACGTATGTATCACGTTCACGCTTACTGTGGCAAACAAAATATAAATTCATTATTACATTTTCACGAATAAAATATGATTTTGTTCTTTTAGTTCTTAATACTTGGAGCATGTTTCGCTTCACTCACTCGTTGCTCTTAAACAGGTGTTTGCACTGGGTTTTGCGTTGTATCTTTTTCATTAAAAATTCTCTTCTCTTATTTTTTGGTTAGGAACAAAAAAAATATGAATTCTTGGCATCTCTTCTCTTATTACACTACAAATATAATTTGAAAATGAAAAATAATTTCGAGGTTACATGTTGACCCTTAAGAAAAAATGACATTCGAAATTCCAATAAAATGTCATGAGAAATTCTGCTAACTCGATCTCAAAGTTGTTCAACTCTGAAACAAATTGAGTTGTGTACTATACTTATGTATAAATCGTGAGATAAATGCACAAGAACCTGCTTGAGATCTAGGTCGCTGCCTCGTAGATCAAATCGAATATAGAGTCTTGTCAGTTAAGACGAGTGAGCAAAGACGTAAGAGCAAAAAATAAAAAACGCAAATGTTCGCCAGCAAAAACTTGCTGAAAGCATTTTTGTATATTATACGCAGTCAAATCTTTTCAAAATAATCCAAATATTTCGTTCTTGCAATTTAATGTGGGTCCCACTTGAAGGCTTCTTTCTTCTCTTCGTCTATGTTTCTTCCAATAGGTAATTTTATGTCTGCCACAAATTTTTACAATAAAATTCCTTCAGGGCAGACAAAAGTTTGAAAAGTTGCAACACGATAATGTCGTTTCAAGTTCGTATACACTTTGATGCGGCGTCTTCAATGAACAAACAAAAAAAAAGGGAAAAGAAAAAAGTGTGGGCTACTCGTAGCACAACGCAAAATCCACTCCAACTATTTTTTTGAGTATTATTTGAAACTTCATCGTCTTACGAAGTATTAGCAAGTTTATGATAATGAAGTTTCGAACATTTTGATAAAGCTCCAGGCTACGCAAAAAACAGATCACTTCGTTCAGTAAGGTACAATAATGTTTAAGAAAATTGATTCTGAAAACTTAATTCTGTTATAAATTATTTTAACTTCATTGATATTAAAATTTTAACTTAGTTATGATTTAAATTTTAACTTTAAATATAATTCTCAAAAGTTTATTTTAAGTTAAAGTAAAGTCTTAATCTGAATTTTTTTAATTTGATAATGGTGATCACAATTAAATTTGATAACAATTAAGTTACTATGAAAATTGTAAGAAGTTTGAAATTCGCTGAAAACGACGGTCCTAGAAGGTGGACGATTTTGCAGAATTTTTGAAATGAGATGAGCAAGCTAACTCTTTCCTCTCTATACCTACATCTAAGTTGGGCTTCGAAAAAGGTGGATGGCAGACACGTGGAATTGCATTATGCATCCAAGTGTGCGGTCGCTCACACCCATCGCTCGCGTGATGATAGCGTATGCTCGGAACGCAGAATATTCGACGACACGGACTTTATGAAACTGCGACCTCTTTGCCTTAGTCCAGCTGCCTCTGAATGTGATTTGCATGATTTATATTTTTACAGTACACCGGTCTGCAGAGGTATTATGCACACGTGAGCTCCAACTTTCGAAATATCTTTTAGGCTCTGCCTACGAAAAACATGTTTTATTCGTAACATCGACGAAACACAAGCCACTGTTTGCAGTTCAGTTTTGGTAACATTTCGTGGAAAAGTTGTCGAGAAAAGTTGGAAAAAGAAACTTTTTTGTGTCCAAATCTTTTGTTTCAAAACGTAAAATATGTTACTATATCATTGATTCTAAATAAAGATTTTCAACAAATTGATTGAAATATTTTGTAATTTGCGATTACTTACATTTGCTGAGACATAATTTTATTAAGTTTCCTCGATTGTTTCAATAATCAGAAACATGCTCAATAATTAATAAGCAACAAACCAAGTTATCGTACATTTTTCATACAAGCTTATTCACAGAGTATTTCGAGGTCCAAGTCAAATAGTTGCAAAGTTTACAAGTATTTATCATGTTTGCGAAACAAATCCCCGCATTCTGTCCATGAAATTACAATAACTTGCAAATTGAGTTACAAAAGTTAAATTCATTATCCCAACCAGATATTCAATTTTCCATTTGTTCATTTAATTGTTTCTTATTCTCAAGTCAAATATCTTTGTTAATAAGATACATAATGACAAACAGTTCAAGGAAAAGCATTTCAGTTTCATTTTCTCCTTTGGTTTTAAGTTGAATAACCCCCTTGAAGGTGTCTTATCATCATTATCATGTTGATAGAACATTTAATAGATTGCATATTACATATGAAAATCAGAAGTAAATTAGAAACGATTTAGAAATCTACTTTGATTGTAATGCAAGTTTAATTACGTTTTCTTCTCAACAACTTTTGATTAATGAAAATAATAATCAAATCATAATTCGAAAGGCAAACGACAATTGTAAAATGACAATGCCGGTGGCGCGCAGATAAAAAGGATCAGGCGTCAAGCGAAATATATAATGCAATATTACGAGTTAGGAGTGTGTGATAAATTGATGCCTAAAACCGTTGCGCTTTTATTATCCCACGGGAGCATGAAATTTGCATTGGCTTGAACCATGGTGTTATTTTATGGCGAGCCCATTAATTCTAGGTCGAGTCACTTAACCGTGGCATTCGTTGCGTCCGCCGTTCATTTGCTGTTTATATCCGGAACAAATCGGCGTTGGCAATTTTTTTAGCAACAATCAACACGCGCTCTGAAAAATTATTCAACCAACCCTGTTAAATAACACACGATCAATAATAGGGCCACTTATTATTTTTTTTTTATTTCATTATCAGCTTGTTGTGAAAGATAAGCCAAATTAATTATGCTGATTTTTCATTTGCCAAAAGCAACACTGTTGACTGATAAACGTTTAATATTGAGAGCTAGAATTGCACTGCGGTTTGCGCAGAAAAGCTTTCTAAATATTTGCGTTTGAAAGAAACGGCGTAAATTGGATTTACGTTTCGTATCATACCGACACAACTTTTTTAATATCTCTTTTGTTCTTTTGTATCAATGGTTTGAAAGAAAATTGAAATTGTATATGTGTGTGGGTGCATATGTGCTGCTTTTTTTAATTTACTATTCCTTATTTATACAAAAAGAAATTTGTAATTAAAATTCATTGAAACAATTTAATTTATATCACTTCGAGATTTAAATGGTTTTAATAATGTTGTCCTTTTTTTAACAGAAAAATTTAAATTTCGTTAAACATGTGAAAGGAAATAATTTTCTCTTAGGAACTCAGCTTAAGTTCAATTTTCTTTCTGAAAACATGAAATAAAAAAGAAGAAGAAGAAAAAAAGATAATACGTAAAAGCACAAATTTCCTTCCCAAGCAGTTAATTCTTGAGCGAGAAAGTTGTAATCGACTCGAAGATTGAGAAATAAATCGAAGTTCGTTTGTCCGGCGGTGAAAACCGTAATAAGAACATCGATGGTGTCTTTGGAGGAGTGTCGGTGCGACTGCAGCATCATTCTATTAGACGGTACCATCTGTCTTAAGATCTCGTTTCCGGTGTTAGGTTGCGTCCACTTCTTCGTCGAGTTTCATCCATCGCCCCATTCTGAGTTGCACTTTCTATCATGTTTTACAGCCAACGAAGAAGAAAAGCTTCGATCTCGGGGCTGCGCCAAGATTCGCTATTTTTATTTCCACAGGCAGAAAAATTTTTAGCACGACCCCACATCGACGAAGAGCCCCGGCGTATTTGAAAAATTGACTTACAAATTTAATCTACGAAAAAGTTAGCTTTTTCCTCAGTGAAAAACCTATCATTCGCTATCATACGACATGACAATTTGAATGCATTATATTCAGTTTGAACAAAAAATTAATATGTTAGAACAATGGAATTTGTGATCTCATTTTTCTCGCCAGAGAATACAAATTCGTAAATTTTATTTTCAATTCATGGGAAATAAAAAAGCAAAATTCTGAATAACAAGTTTTGTCCCAAAGGAAAATTTAATCAAATAATTATTATTATAATTATTAAATATTAATAATAATACAAATTCCAACAAACTTTTATTTTGTTATTAGTAGAGATGAGCAATTTCATTTTATATTAAAAGTTAAGACCGAATAAACTTGCAATTGTGTAAATGAAAATTGTTCTTTAAATAAAGCAGAAATTTCCAGTTATTTCGCTTCACCATCCATTGAAGTTGTATTAAATCGTAATATTATAATGTTTCAGCCAATTAGCATGTAAAAAGCCATTTATTTCTTTTCTTATTTGCAATATGAAGTTTAGTTGATAATATATAAGACTGTCATCATTTAAGCACAGATTAGCAAAAAGCACACGATCACTTTATTTGTACGACAAAAATACATCCCGATGAATAATTATCTAAAGTGATTTATGGCTTTCTGTTTCACCAGTTTAATGACGATCCCGCGTTCGGCTCAATTATTGTTATTTATACCATAATGAGCGTAAATTTTCGTCAAACAAATGATTAATTTTATAATAAAAAAAAGCCAGAGTAAATGCTACCGAAAATTACAAACGGAGTTAGAAATGTTTGAATACACCTGGGTGTCCATAGTGGGGATTGAATATTGTGATTTATTGGAATATTTCAATTAACACGCGGCATGACGTTTTGTGAAAAGTTGAAACCATCTCATCAAATGGCGCAATTTTGTGAAACTCAATAATACACTTAATTTAAATAATGTAACGTGTGGCTAATGTGATATTTATTATTGAAATCAATCTCGTATCGACGTGAAAACAAAATAGAGTACCTTTTTTGCACCACTGGGATTAATAAATGTTATACATTCCTATATTGAATTGAAAATTAATTTGTAATTTGACATTTTATTTTGAATTATATATCAAAAAAGTAATCATTTATCTGAGCATCAAGCGCGATTAATGAAAATAGACATGAACAAACAGACAAATATTGTGGAACATCAATCAAATGTATTCAAAATAAGCTAATAAAGATATTCTTATTTTTGAAAAATATTTTTTCTATTTTTCTGGAACAAGATTAACATTTTTGTTTATCTAAAATGTAAAAAAAATAATAATGGTTTTCAAATGTGTTACATTCAATTAAATGTGAAGTAGTTACAGTTAACTGAAATTTATTACTCTAAAATTAATTATTATTAATGATTATCAATTTACAAACCCAAAGAATAATTAAACGTCAAATATTGTCTGCCCTTTGTTTTGGTTTGCCATTTATTTAAACCTCTGTGCTTTATTGTCTAAGTATTCTCAATTAAGTCAGTAAAGATTCATAAATTTTTGATTTCACATGTAATTTCATTGATTTTCACATTTTTGGCTAATTAATGAAATAATTTTAATTCAGTATTTTCGAAACTGAATTATTTTTAATTATCCGTTACTCTATCAAACAAAATATATTCTTCAAAAACAAAGAAAAATAAAATGTAATGAAAATTGAAAATCAAATAGTTATGAACAACTAATGTGGACAAGTTTGCATTGCTCTATGAAAAATATCACTAAAATTTAATCATGAAAGAAAACGTTTTTAAATTTAAACTTTTTTCAACTTGGTAAACCTGCAGAATTTATTGAAATCCTATGGATTAGATACGGCAGAGTCTGTGGTATTTCTGGCAAAGCCTATGGTAGATACTTTTAACCCGTTATTCTAACCACAATAAATTTTTTCAGTCCGGTATACCCTTAATTACAAATCAATTTCGTATAAAAGGTTTACAATTTTTAAAACAATTATTTACATAAAATGATATCAGTTACTTACAAAATAATGTAAAATATTCGCAAAATTATTTTTAAATTACAAATTTATTCATTAAATTGCCGACATTTATTAATATACAAATTTTAATCAACGTTGCACAATAAATTATGTTCACAGTCCAACAAGAGACAACATTTAAGTAAAAATTCTCTTTCCGATTATTTTCAAGAAATAAAATTATAATTAACTTAAAGAAAAGTTGCAAATTAGTGGGAAAAAGAAATTTATGGTTATTATCCAATCCTGGGATTTGCAGGAACTTGTAAACTACGTCAGAATGATCGCCAAATTTTCGTTTAACGCCGAACCAGCGGTCGTTGAATAATTCAGACGTATCGTTGGTGGTTTGGAGTAGAGAAATACGCCCTTTGCATCGAGCCGAGGATTTTGAATCGGTGGCTTTCGCCAGTTACAACACCAAAAGAGAATCTCCTACAGGCCAAACTGAGCTTACCACTGGGTTTCAAGCTCGCCCAGCCTTATCTACTGCCAACGGGCTACAAGCTGGTCGGATTTACACGTAAAAGCCCGATTATCTCGCCAATGTCTTCGAATCCAGTGTCCAAATGTTTATTGAGACATAATTATGTCAGTGAAAAGTCTTTTAATGATTTTTGTGATTATTGGTTTTCGTTAGGAAATGCAAATTTTTTTTGCTCACCTAATACATTTTGCTTTATTTGATATTTTTCTCATCAAAAAATTATTTCTTAATAAAATATGTATAGTTAAAAAAACCATACAAATATGCATGGTATAAATTAATAATCCATTTTTACATAAAACAAAAAACAAATGGGTAATTTCCATTGTTTTATCTATCGTACCAATTTTATTTCCCAACTGTGCGAAAAAGTTTTTTCCTCATCAATACGGCAAAATAAAGAACATGGAACTCATCGATTAAACATTAAACTTTATTTTTTTCTTTTTTTTAAACTTTTATATTCGAATAATCAGGATCCATTTAACTGGTTGCTCTTTCAATCGTTTTGTTTCGCTGCTTTGTTAACGATCAATGTGAAAGAAGTGTCGAAGAAAAAGTCCAGCGAACAAAGATCTCGAGACATTGGCTGGAAATTGGAGACACGTACTATTCTTACGTGCACTTTACGGCTTAAAAATAAATTTACAAGGACAACAATAGCGTGTCTTACACGTAAAAGGAAATCACTTAAAAATAAATAACATTTTTTTTCTAAATTAAGATTTTTCATTTGTCAAAAAGTATATAATAATGATATTATATTTAAACTTAATCTATTTTTTAATATAAATACTTTTATATAAAAATGATTTATATATTAATATTTTAGAATCAATATAAGCTTTCGAACAAATTAAACTTTTAGCTCTTAAAACTACTCAAGCAAAAGTAGCTTTCATTTTGCAGTGTTCTTAGGCTGACTTTACGAGATACTTTACTACTGAACGCATTATATGGCAACAGAAAATCGACGTTTATGAAGCGATGCAACAATCTTTTTTACGACTGACATTATTTTTGTTTACGGTTTTCCGTAAGTTTATCATAATCACAATGCAATTTTGAATTCAAGATGTTACTTGTATTCTTTTGTAAGAGAATGTTGGGCTTTATTAAAAAATTGTGATAAAATTTTATTTTAATAAGCAGACTTGTTAATATTTAATAACTTTAATTTTAATAAGAAAAAATTGGCAAGGAAAAAGTGTGTACAGAATTATCGATGTACAAAATGTTATTACATTAATATTAATAAAAATTGAAAGCAGAAAAATAAATTTACGGAAAAAACATCTTTCCTTTAATTTAGAATAATAAGTTTTCTTAATCTTGTCTTTGTTTGAATATTAAAAATCATAGTTTTAACCCATTTAGGCATATTTCAGTTCTCCCCAATTTGAGATTAACATTTATATTCATTTAATTCAAAAATTTAAGGTTTTTCGTTCAAAACAATTATAAGTATTAATGTAATAAGCTATGTAGAACAATGTGAATTAGTTTAACTGTACAAAAAATAATCCTAATTGTCACACTGACTCCGCGAAAGTCCGCGATAATTGTGTCTGAATGAGTTAATGTTAAATCTGAAATGCAATTTAATCAAATGTATAAAAAAGCATATTTAACTTTTAATTGTTTACAATAAAGACTAAACAAAAATAATTCTAGTTATTAATTTTCAATAATAATAGCTGTTTACAATATCACTGTGTTAACACTCGCAATACCGGACTCTTCGTCT
>JABFPM010006500.1:0-10073 GCA_022817325.1 Idris sp. 1 HC-2018
TGGTGTGAAGTAATAGTTTTTAACAAATTTGAAATTAATGAAAATAATTAAATTATAGTTTGATATTATTAATGTAACTGTTTACTACTTGTTATAAAACTGTACTAATTTTAATTATTTCAATGATTAATACTAAATATTCAAATTTGTGAAAATTAAACTTAATTATATTATAATTAAGCTTAAAAGACTACTAAATTTACATTTACTTAAACTTAAATTTTGAATTAGTTATGGACATTAATTATCAACCGTGTTTATTCCTAATGCAAATTAATTTATGTACAACGTTTTAATTTCAAATTCAGAACGTGTATGAAATGAAAATAAACACATTATAAATGAGAGGGTTAACAAAGTTCATTTTAGAAACTTGTTGCAGAACAAACAAACAAATTATTTTTAATTTCCACATATTTTACAGTCAATTCAAGTTTCCAATAAAAGTGTTCTGTGAAATTACATGATTTTGCAATGTATAACCGATATGATCCCAGACATGACCCATGTAAATTTTTTTTCACAGGGTAATATGAATTTTTCGTTTTAAACAATTAGTTTTCGATTATTCTTTTCAAATTGATTTGATTGCTTCAGATTATTATCCTTATTTTTTATAAATGGATTTCGTAAGTTCTGTTTTTAAACTCAAAAAATTTCATGTTAACTTTTTTATGAAATTTCAACTGAAAATGCTCCTAACTGAATTCTCATTAAAAATGTATTACATTTAATTAATAGCACAAATTATGTTTAATTATCCAAGAAATCTTGAAGTTCAGAGTATTTGATCACTTTTTGCTTAAATCAAATTATGAAGTATTTCAATTACAAAATTCAGGAAGAATTAACTAAAAAGCAAACAAAAATGATAAAATCAATATTCTTTTCATCCATTTTACGAATATCTAGATGCACAAATTAAAAAATGTACAAAAATATACACAAAAATTGTATACATTGGCTAAAAAATTTCATTTGTACATTGCCTTCAGGTAAAAATCTTGAAAAGAAGATTGTTGTACTTACTGGTAGGTGGAACGAAGGCGAAGAGAACCTTCCAGAAAATGGTGAGGGTGTGCATAAGATAGTCAGTGGGGGAGGGCGGCGAAGAACCCTGTTCGGCATCGTCGTCATCTCCTCCACTTACGGTTAAAGCTTCCGTGAACTGTTCCTTCCATGAATTTGTTCCTGCAAATATTACACGGACGTTATTCGCTTTATAATTTTTTTAATAAAACCCTCTTTCATTAAATTGATTCAGCCGACAACCCAAAGGTTATTATGTTTTTGGCAAAACAAAATAACTCCAACAAACGTGCAACTGCAATTATTTAAAACGAAACGCTTGGAGAGTATTATAAAGCGAATTCTAATTTTATTTCTTTATGTGCTCGTAAACTTGTCGACCACTTTCATTTGGATAACGAATCACTTTAAAACGCTGACACACGCAAAACAAGCCGGCAGTATCAAGTTGCACCAGTTATTCCAGGTACATCGTAAAAATTTATTCTCGATATTGTCCCTGCTTTTTCTTTTTCAACTTTCCGACTTTCATTCTACAAATTTATCGGCAAACGTGTTCGTGAATTTGCAATGAAGACAGTTTGTTTTTGTTGAAACTCTCGTATTCGACTTTATTTTCTAGTGCCCTTCTCTTCTTCCTCCACCCCTTCCCAAATTTTTTTCTTTTAATCCAAAGCATATTGATAGTATACGTGAAAAATTGTTTGATAATTTGTTTCTAAGAACAAAGTAAGTTTATAATCAGAAACTTACTTTGAAGGCAGCCTGTAAATTTAACCCATCATGTATTTTGAAATTGTTTTATCGAGAGTTTTGAGATGAGCAACAGTAATTGATTTGATTGTATTGTTTAATGAAATAATAAATGGACTGTAGTTTGTGGTAAAAGAATGTATGAAGCGAAATGTTTTGATGATTAACTTTTGGATGGAAAAAAAACTATTGCTTTTGCAAAGATTGATATACCGTTGAGTTTTTTTATGTAATATCTTCGTTTTTTTCACAACAAGATGATTGATGATAGATCAAAGTTTGTGAGCTCTCCAAAGTGATGACTGAAAAACTACAGAAAACGTTTCCTGATAAATCTGTTTGTGTTAAGCGCTTCATTGATCGACTGATAGAATAATAATCTTTACTTTAGAAATGCTCTTACACAAACAGCGCATTTTTCTTGAATTTAAAAATTGCTTTATTTGATTTATCAATGGTATTTTTGAAGTATTTTTTCTTCACTACACTTTGACCGCAAGGTTTGTTCAATGTAATATGGAATTGGATTTTTCTGAATTTGTGCATATATTTGTGTATTGTGACAGTAAAATATGCAATACACTCGACGTCAGCACACTTTGAAACTTTTCAAAGTTCGAAATTTATTTTAATAACATGGAAATGTCAGTTAATTCGATCATAATATTTTGAAAGAAACAATTTTCTGAGTTGAATTTTTCTTGTCTAAAAAATATTATCTTAGTTTATGTACTACTTAAAAAGAAATTATATAGAGGAGGGTGGGATAAAGCAACATGGCTAAGAGATAACGTTAACTGAATCAAGATATCACTTCGAAATATAATTGGCATTCATTTTTTCGTATGATTGGACTGGAGTTTACAGCTAATTCCTATGATAAAATACAAATCTACACTTGAATTTGAAAAAATGGCGAATATTAACCCATTTTTGCCAAGAAGTTCTTCCGTAGAACGGCTTATTTCATAACTATTTTTGAATCAAAGTATATTTTTCATATTTAACTTTACACAAATAAATTATTCAACTATTCTACTATTTGTTCATATAGTTATAAATGTAATTTCACGTTTATTTTCAAAAGATTTTGATCAATGAAAAATTTTTGTAATGCTGCGAAAATGCATCATCAGCAAAAAATGGGTTAATAAATTGTATGCCTTAATTTATTATTTTATTTATTAATTAAGTTAATTAAGGTACAAAAATAGATATATAAAGTTAATACGTGTTACTAATATTTATGATTCAGAAACAAAAATTGCAACAAAATTTCTAGTCTTCAGATAATCCACATTGTTCATGGGTCCAAGATCCACAGTTTTCACACTGGATCCATTTTTCTGCTGCCTCCGCTGAAAAGAAACTTTTTATTTATCAAAAAATCAATAATAACTATTTTCAAAAAAGGGGAGGGTAACGTGATATGGTCGGAGGGCTATACATATAATAAAAAATAATTGTAATTACCATAAAAAACTATGGTTAAGGTGTGAAAATGTTTTCCGTTTACCAAATTATTGATAATAACGATTTTTTTGTTCAAATAACGCGATAATTTTGAAATTAAAAATTAAAAACTAAAAATTATTATCATATATTATAATATTATATTCATACAATTAATGTAATAATAATAATAATAATAATAATAATAATAATAATATTGTATACCAAAAGTAATGTCTTCTAAGTATAGCCAAATTCCAAAAAATATCTGTGTAATGTTGAACGACTGGAGAATAATGTGAAAAGATGAGATGCCATTATTGATGATTTTTTCATGCAAACGTCAGCAGTAACATGACAAAATATTGGTATTGTTTGACACATCGAGAAAGAAAGATTTGCGAGGACTGCAAGTTAAATCCGGTGTTTGCAATGAAGATTCGACGATAAACTCCGAACGTCGCATGGAGATTCGTGTGCAGAACAACACAGTACAAGTTAAATAAAAAACTTGTATAGGATTTTAAATCTATTTTAATTTTACTGAAACGAAAGTGTTTTGCTAATTATATTATTTTCGTATTAGTTTAATAATTTTTACAAAATCTGAAAGAGAAATAAAGTTTCAAAATGTTTGTCCTGTTCCTATATGAAATCTTGTTTTGTATCTCAAATTTTAAATGAAAAACTTTTATTTACATTCCAAAAGACTTATAAACTTTAACGTTTATTAACTCGATGAAAAATTTAAAGTTGCTTTTACTTAGAACATTTTCAGTAATATTTTTTTTATTTTATATTTCATAAAAAAAAGAAATTATTCAACATTGTTTGTTAATAATTATATAGAAAATATTGATATTTTGTTCTTATTATAATTTTTTCTAAATAACATTTATATTAATAATTACTCTTACCAAATAACATTTTATAGTATTACAAAAATAAAATAAAATTTAAGTATTTAACTGCAAATAAGATGTAACTGAACCTCAGCTGTGCTCTGTCAGATACAATTAAACACTTAATGAGTGTGTCTTACAGTAAATATTGCAGACCATCGAATACGACATTTCTGTCTATTTTCATGTTTTCATATACTTCTTTTAATGACTTTCAACATAATAAAATTACCGAATGGAAGTCGCAAGATTCTAACTAAATTACAAGCTTACCATGCTTGTAATAGAAAGCGAACAAGAAGTTGTATAAATCAATTTTTTCTTAAACTTATGCCAACTGCAATGTTGAATTCTCAAGAATTTTATATGAAACGAAGTTTTGCATTTATTTTAAGAGATAATGCTAAATAATGGCTGACATTTTTCACAAAAAACTTGATAACAAGAAAAGTCAATCATCTAAATCCAAATTAATCCAATAACGTAAGCTTTTGCATCACATTTGTGAAATGCTTGTAACATTTTCTATCGAGAAAAAACATACAAACAAAACGGCAAAAGCCATTTGTTCACTTTTGAAAATGAAATGCTCCTGCGAAAAAAGCATCGTGTGAGTTTCGGTACGATTTATTGCTGATTACGGTTCCACAGTGAGACTGAAATTCGTAATTTAGGAGAAACGTCACAAACGAATTTCGATTGTAATGAAAAGACCGTAAGTAGGTCAATTAGCAGCGAACGAAATTTGGCATAAATGTAACTCGTGTGAGAATTCAGAGTCAGTGTGTTTAGCCCTTCTAACTCTTGAAAGGCTCTTATTATTTTCTCGGTTCATCTTTTTCAGAACAACTCAAGACAAAAAGCCATTTCGTATGCGCGACAAGAAGAAATAGCTTCCGATTAGCTTTTATGTTATTTAGGTCTTTGTTCCTTTACAACATTTTACATACAAAATTGTTTAAAATGTATTACAAATGAAGAAGGTTAAGCATCTGACAGAGCGATTTTTCATTAATAAAATTTAAAATTGTTGTGGTCGCAGAGTTTTGAAAAAAAATAAACAATAAAATAAAAATACGATTGAACTTCTTTTTATAGGTGAAAAGTAAAATCAAATAAAGTGTCATCAGATTTTTGTGTTACGTCATTGAAATATTTATTGACTCTTGTCAACGACGTTTAATCTTCGTGTTTATGTTACTTTGCAAGGATTTCAGATTTAGAAGTACGAGTCATACGACTTCTTTAGTTTACAGTGGTAATGTTATTAACGTCACACGTTAGATGAATTTCATCTTTGTCTGGCAGTAATTTTTTTTTTGTTTTTGCGATATTTTATTTCGTATGTTTATACACAATTTTTTTCTTCATTTACTTTTTAAAGCAGCAAATGCTTAGTACTGTATAGAAATAAAAGCAAAAGACTCTTCTGCTGTTTTTGTTCATTTATTTGAAAAGAATAAAGTATGTTATTTTGAAAAACGTTCTTCATTATTAATAATTTAATGGCAAGATTATATAATAGTTTCATTGAAGTGAGTGTTGCTTTTAATTTAACCTTTTGTTTATTTGCAAAAGTACAACAAAATGTGGGAAGAGAAAATAAATACGCACAAAGAATACATTTGTTCAGAAGAAAAATAAAAGAGACTCTAAAAAAAGTAGATCAACGCAGTAACAGTTAGAGTTAGTCTCATACGGTTTATAACATTCCTAGGGCTTATATTTATATGAGACTATTTTATTACACCAAGATAATTTATTTTCATGACGACTATATTTTTGTACGATCCAATTTTGAGCCGAAATAAAAAAGGAAACTATGTAAAAAATTCTTTGTAAATGTTTAGTTATACACTGTTAGATTTTGATATATTTGCATATCTTATGAGTTGTAGTAAAGTAACGAATCTGTGAAGCTAATATAACATGATTTTAAAGCTAATGACCTGATGAGTTGATGTAATCAATAGTTACTATCATTTATTTACACAAAATGCAAATACGCGTAGATTTCTAAGAGAAGACGTAGTTAATTAGTAAAAGTACGTTTACATAAATTTTACAGAATAATAAATGAAAGTGTTCTTTATAAAAAGTATTTCATAATTCAGAAAATTCTCCATTACAAGCATTTTTTTGTACAATCTTACATTAAAATGAAAAATTATATTTCACTTTGTATAGAAAAATTTAGTGTGATGTTAGAATTTGTTCATTTATTATTAATAATTCATTAGCAGCAGAATTTATTTTTCAGTGCTTTTAAAGAGAAAAAGATTATAAAATAAATTAATCGCCAGTTTATTCGTTAACTGATATAAAAAAAACATTTATTTTCTGTAATATTTGTTAACATACATGTATATAGAAATGGGTTTTATATTTAAATTTTTTGATAAAGATGTTTTTTACACTTGGGATCAAAACCTTTGGTTTTATAATGAATCTTAAAAGCTGTTCTATGTAATAATAAACTTTAATCTATTATCCATATTTGTCGAATAATGAAACAATAAAATTAACTGAACTTGAAAATAAATTATTGATATGTAATAAAACTAAACTTTTTGTATACTTTCATTTGCCTCAGAGGTTAGAATACCTATTATTATTTAGTTAAATATTTATTATAAACTATATTGTGGACTGATTAAGGGTTAACTAAATGCAGGTTACACAATGATAAATAATTCGTAATACATTACCAAGAAGTATTGATGCGTTGGCTCGTTGCACGAGTTTGTCGACGGTGTTTTTAAATTCCTTCGACTCTTTTATCCTGATTTGTGCTCTGGAAACATCGCCCAGTCTTGGTCTTCCGAGTAGTGCCATTTTTTCTTCTTCCGTTCGTTCTTCTGGTGGCTTCATCTCAGCGGCCACCGCCAATCCTGCGTCCACTAGAAACACAAATTCCCGACATTTTCATTAACAAAATACGAAGGCAAGTCGCCTTTCCCTCCTCTACACGCCACAAATTCATTTTCCACGATACGAAATAACAGAAAGAGACATTTCTCATTAAGAGTTTATCATTAATCTATCTTCATCTCTTGCGAGTCTTTTTCAATGTTATCATTTTAAATATTACTTTGATCTTAAGTCTACTTAGAAAAAGATAAGTTTAAAGTATGATTTTCAGAGATTAAATATTTGTATGATTGCAGTTTTATTTAAAATATATAATTATTTTTATTAAAAAATTGATCTTTACTATAAGCTTTTTTTTTATTATTATTATTATTTATTATATTTAAAATTATTGTCTTTGTTTATTTTTACTTATATTTATCATGTCTATTAATATTTATTCATTTCAATTAATTTGAAATGAGATATGTGTATAATATAAAATAACTTTGATTGAATTTAATAATTATTAAAAAGAAACCAAATGGCAAAATCTAAAAACTGACCAGCAAGAAAAAAGTTTGATGTCTGAGTCGATCGATTTATTCATGAATTTCTTATGTCTGTTTCTTCCATTCGTATTCTAATTCTCACAGGCTGACCATGTACCGAGTTATACCACTTGCATTAAGGTATGTCAATTTCTTTAAAAAGTATATTACGTCTAAGGTTTAAACGATAACAAAACACACACATGAAATGCACGTTTATTAAATTATATCAGACGAATATTTCTAAACTTATGAAAGGACAAGGATTGATCGTTTTTTTTAACTAATGCGATGTGCTTATTAAACAGTAAAAAAGCAATTTGCTTTTTATGGGGTAATAAAAATCACAAGTATTTGCTGTTACTTTTTTTGTGATTGTCTCGCAAACATTAAAATCATACGGGATAAACCAAACTCACGTCCAAATAAATGTAACATAAAATTGATATATTTTTTGTTATTCTTTAGAAACACCAGGAAACAATCTAAATAAATATTACATGACAACATTTCATCACTATGGAATGGTACGTCTATGTGCACAGAACAAATTTTGTATGCTAACTAGCTATTATTAATATATAAAAGACATTAACAATTTACCAATAACGGAGGGTATGTAATATTCAAACTCGTAAGTATTGAGTAATTTCAATTTCCAACATTCATATCCAAAATATTTTTTCCAATAGACAAATATTTGTTTTCAGTATTACAATCGTTTAAACATTTCAAATCCTTACAATATTAAAATACTTGAAGTTACTGGAATGAATTATTGCAACTTTTTGCAAAGCTTTTTAAAATTTTAATTTCATTCAAATGATAATGCTCTCCATTATTTAGGATTGTTACACATTCTTTGTATTAAATCTTTATTATAGTATTTTGTAATTATTCAAACCCTTTCAAGCATTCGTATTCATTATGTATGGTGGTGAGATGCTGGACCAAGTCCTGAACCAATTAATTAATAATTTTATAGTATTTCGGTAGTATTTCAAAAATTCGAATATAAAAATAACTGAATCGATGGTTTAACCCTTTCGTGATGTGTCAGAAACTGCTATTTTTAGTTGTTTTTTTTAAACTCTTTCTTGAATGACTTTTTTAATCATATTAAAAACTGATTCTGAATTTGTGAAAAAGTTCCACTAAGATTTCCAAAGACTATCCACATTTAACAGAAAAGTAAAAGCAAATCAGAAGAAAACATTTCAGTTCATTACATTGTAGCGATTTTTCATATTTTAATGATTTATTTTGTAAATTGTCTTGCATATTTTCATCTTTAAGCATGTTGGCAGGTCTTCTTCAATGTTCTAGTATATAGGGAAATTCAATTTATTTTCTTAAAGTTTATAATATGCAAAAAAATTTAAGAGAAAATCATTAAAATGCGAAGATGTGCCTAAATTACTAATTTAGTCAACTTGTATTTTGTTAGTGACTTTCAAGGTAACCTTTTTAAATATTAAGGACCACTTTTTGATCTAATTTAAAAAAGGTATTCAAGAAAAATAAAAAAATATCGGTTTTCTGGACCTTTGGTAAAGGTTTAAACTACCGATTCAGTCATTTTTAGTTTTAAGCCTTTGAAGTAGACCGGGGTAATTTGGTAACACATTTTACCAATAACCATGTTTATATCCGAGTTTATATCACGTGAAACAAAGCCAGATTCATATGTAGTAGGAGAAAACAAATTAATGTAGTTGTCACCAATTAACCTTGCGATGTGGGGTGACTTGGTGAAAGTACATTATATCAAGAACTATTAATGAAAAATAGAAAAAGAAAAACTTGTGGAATATTTTCGGGCATTATAATGCACAATCAAACAAGTTTTTTTCCATTTCAAGAACGCAATTTCTGTATTAATAACGAAATAAATTCGAAATAGTCGTGTTCTCTCTGAATGTGAATCAATTTTTTTTTTAATGATAAAATTATTATCATTATAATCATTACGGTGGTCCACAAAATGAAAAAGTCTCTAAAAAATTATGTGCACCCCCTGGGTCGAAAGTTTTTTGAAAAAAAAATTCTTTGACGCCGACCGGATCAAAAAATTCATGAAAAAACCCGTGCCCCACAGACTTCAAAGTTTACATGACATTTAACATGTGTTTGCATGTAAACTACATTCAAAATAAAATGTGAAGCGCAGGTTTTCATGAAAAAATCTGAAAAAATTCATATAAGGGTTTTTGGGGTCGGAGAACACGATTATGATGGGAGAATTTATTTTTGACTCATTACGCTGTCAATCAAAAGATAATATTTTATTTCAATAAATATGATTATATAATCGCAAAAAAAAATGAAAATAATATCATATCAAAGTGCATAAATAGTTTTTGGGGTTGGAGAAGAAATAATTAGTGTTACAAAAATTATTAAAAAGCAATGACAGCTGTCAATTGTCAAATACAGGTTTCGATATAAAATTTGGACCCTTCATTTCCAAATCTCTTTATATGAAATATTTTAATATTATACGAAAAAATTAAATATTCTTACTTTATTGACAGAA
>JABFPM010006501.1:0-10073 GCA_022817325.1 Idris sp. 1 HC-2018
CGCAAACACGCCAATTTGTCTTAAATACTGAATTTTGCTCATATATTACATATAAATACAAAAAACTGTACATCGATAAATAAACACTTTATTGTATGTTTACAATCATTTCAATTGATAATTTTACTTACTTTGTCTATTTTTATTGTTTTTTGTTTCTCACATTTTTTTCTGACTTCCGACTGGAGTAACAAAAATTGGATTTCATAAAAAACCCGTTAGACGGTAACACACTACGTCTATCTTGCTCCGATTTGCTGAACGTTGAGAATTTTAACTTCCGTGTAAAAGTTGTGGTAGCATTGTTTATACAGTTATGTTTTATCTTATATTTTAAACATGTTTTTTTCTTATTTTGTTAATTTTGTGTTAATTACTAATATTACTAATTAAACTGTAAAAATGTTATTTTTAATTTTACTTTTAAGAATTTAATTTTTAAAATAATAATACATTATCATTCAAAAAAACAATATTTCGTATAAATTTGCTTCTATAAAAATAATAACTAATAAAAATTCATTTACTTTATTTTTTTGTAATAAACTTTAGATTTTTAACATGAACATAAATAAAATGAATAAAATTATTAAACATTTTTTTTCTTCCGATCGAACGACTAGAGTAACAAAAATCTAGTTTCATAAAAATACCGTCAGAGGGTAGCATATTATTATGTAGATTGATGCTTCTTCCGACGAAAAGAGATAAAGTATGTTTGTATTTTCGATTCTGGAATTTAGAAATAATATAATTTTTGTTTTTTGTTTTCACCTCAAATTTTCATAACTTAAGTTAGCAAACAATTAAATGTAAAAATTTAATTTTCAACAATTTCAGTTCTTTTCAATGGTAAAAGACATTGATCGCCATTTTTTATATTATCTATTAAATCAGTATATATATTTTACATGTTTATATTCATGTGAATACATTGAAAATAAATTACCAACAAATTTAATTTTAAATAATCGAAAATTTTTATTTATTCAATTTATCCGTTTTTTTTGAACGAGATGATATTATAATCGAACCTCACGGTACGTATTTTTAATTGAATATAATTTTTTAAATAAAAAATATAAACAATCTGGCATGATCGATGTCTTTTTGCCATGGAAAAAAATTCAAATCAAATTTAAAAAAATGTTTACAATTAATTGTTTGCTAACTTTTGGAATACGAATTTGAGATTTTCTAAAGAAAAGCTAACGAAATCACACAAATAAGAATATAGGTGGTCAATGGAAAAAGAAACAGAATTTTTCAAATTGTATACAAGTATTTATTTTTATAATTGTTCCATTACATGATTAGTGAAATAGTCGTAGTATATCTTTTTATGCAAATTCAATCATTCAGTGCACTTTCCACAATAAATATATTCAGAAATAAATACTACAATTACCGAAACAACATATTCTACGAAATTAAATAAAAAATTATAAATATGGCAAAATAAATGTTGATGTTTTAGCAATTAGAAAATTTATTGATACATTTTCAGATTAAAAGAAAATTGTACTGTTACTTGCTTTAAATGCACATATACAACAACTTCTGAAGTTGACTACTTAATATTTCAATTGTGAATAAATGATTTTAAAAATAAAACACGTATACTTCAGGATTCTATAAATCAAAAGAATGTATTACAAAAGATAAAATTCAAGCAAATGACGAAACATATTCGAAACAACAAATTTTCTTCATAAAACTGAAATTACATGTGTTAATAATTTAATTATGCTACAACTAATGTTATTCGAAAATAATGATTATCATCTTCAAAAATCAAATAGGTATTATATGAAGAATGTGGCAATATGCGCTTTTTCTATTCAAGGGCATCAATTTAAAATTTCAAGTGCTATATTTCACAACAGTTTGTTAATAAAAAAGGGCACTTTACAAAAAAAAAAAAAAAAAAAACATTGGATTCAAGCAAATTTTGGTAAAAAAACTGATATCAAAACTTACAAAACAATTTCATTGTTAAGGTTACGCCCAGTATGCGCAGAAATTATATTCCCCTAAAAAAATTCTTGAATTACATTTCTAAATATTTGATATTACTTAACATAAAAGTAAATAAAAAAATACATTAAAAAAATCTTGGCAGTCCGTTTTAATAAAATAAACTCGCAAAATTGAATGGTTTTTTTAATGATTTTTAATCTGTTAACAAGTCCATGCAGAATGTGAACCTACATTGTAAATTCATGTAGCTAAAAAATATTTTTTTAGTTTTTATGGAATATGTAAGTAATTAAAAAAGTCAACTGGGGTAATTTAGAATTAGAAGCAATTGTATCAATAGTAATTTACACATAATTTTTCACTATTTAGTTATTTGCAATTTGATTCATTTTATGTTAATTAGCTTGCAATTTATTGATGACAATTTTAAGAAATAAATTCGGTATTACATAAAACAATGATTTTTCGAAATATTTAACTTGCAAAATATTGGATTCATATTTAACTCATCATCCACTTTTTGAAGATACAAGGTTGACCTTAAATTATAACTTTTATTGAAACGGAACGTCAAGGTTTTTTTTTAATGTATTTTTTATTTACTTTTATGTTAAGTAATATCAAATATTTAAAAATGTAATTCACAAATCTACATTTAATTTTTTGAAAAGTTTTAAATTTTAGAATTAAACAAAATATAATTTTTCAGTACATACCAACACTTAATGAAAATTTTAATTTTGTATCCGTTTTTTCTTGGCAAAATTTGATATCACTATTTTTTGCCAAAAATTTTTGGATTGAAAAGTTTAATGTTAGATTTTTTAGGGCTATAACAAAGATAGATCCTGGCATTTACAAAATTTCTTTTTGTAAATTTCTGAGGAAATATTTTTTCGGGGAATTTTTTTGAGGGAATATTTTTGTGGGTTTATTTATTACTGCAGCTTGAATTTCCGTGGCATCTAGAAATACATAACACTTGTTTGGACCTACATATACAGTTAGAGAAATTAATGCCTGGTCCAACTTACATGCTTGTTGCATGCTAGGTTAGACTAGGCATTAATTTCCCTAACTGTACAACGATTGGATGCAAGACAACATTTTTTACAATCACGTCTAACCATGCCTTGACCACCAGTTAATGAAACGTTGGTCATAATTTTTTGTAAACTACGTTTCATCAGATCAATGTCATTTAAATCAATAAATTTTTCTGTCAATATTTCAAATTGCGATCTTACAAATAATTGATTCGTTGTGCCACCACGAAAAACAATTGTATGAAATTGGTTGTTCTTAACTTTAATGACTATTCTAACTAAATTATGGAGGTTAGTACTCTCGTAGAGTTTCGATCGGCTTTATTTTGATCACGACAGAATGGAATATTTAAATTAATTAATTAAAAGAATGAATAAATATTAATATTTCATAATATTTGGGATGGTGAATAATGTTTCCATCTCAAATTACATTTTGACATTATCGACTGTAGATAAATTTGTTTTTAATTAACTTTTTTTTAATTTTCATATAGTCACTCAACATTAGCCAATTGGCATTTGGCCAATGTCTCACGTATTCAATATTGGCCGGTCAATGTTGACTGGCCAATTTTGGGTATTGGCCGTAACATATATACTAAAAAATGTAATATAAATAGCAAGTAATAATTTTTTTTTATTATAATAATGAAGTACGAGAATGAAAATAAATATAAGATTAATAAAGTTGTTATTAATTATTAATTTAACTCATTAAATACAATTGCAATACTTCAAGGATATCTATGTTTTTATTCAAATATTTTGCAATTTCGATAACTATTACTTCAATACATGTTAATTCTTTTGATATCTATCATCTAGTTATATAAAAAAATACATTTAAAATAAATTAAATTCATAAATCATTTTTGCAGAACTCTTTGAGAACTCATTGAAATATTTTGTGAGCTCTTTCAAAGAGATTTTAATGATTCAATCTTGTCAAAAGATAAATGAATGATTTTCGATTAACGAATTAGCGAAATTTTTTCTTGATTTATTAAAAATTACAGATAAACATTCATAAATTCATTTCATTACTTCGTTAATTTCAAATTGATGAAATTTCTTTTTACGAAAAATGTGTTTCCAACGATGTAACGATCTTTTCTATCTATTATTATACTTATTTCGGGAATTATAAAAAAGTCTATGTTTTTAAATTTACCGATATGAATTGTGTCTTCTGTTTGCTTGAGTACAATGTTGATCGGAACCTTTTAGTTTATAATATTGAATCGATTTGCAAAATTTGTTAGTCAATATACATTACATTATTATAATTATTATTATGATAAATCATAATAAAAACTAAGTATATTATTATTTATCCATGTATTTAGTATAATAGATTTATGACTATTACATTCAAACCAATAGAACTAAGTTGCATATTAAATTATATATTTCCTCTAAATAGTGCAGAGTTTATAAATTTTTCTTATACAAAAAATAAATAAAAAAATATCGTCAAATTGATAAGAAAAAATTAATTAAATATCTTTTTCCTAAAAAATAGTGTGAGTGCTGATGTAAACACTACAATCTTTAATGATACTATTTGCTAAAATGCATAAGCAATTCAGTTAGTTGTTGGCACCGGTCTCTGAGTGCTAGAATGTAGATTGTGTTGAAATGTTGAAATGGTATAAGAGAGTAATATAATAATATTATAACGATATCACACACCAGATTGGATATTATATTAAATTTAGATAATTTTTATCAAATTTAGTAAAAGAATATTTATATTTAACATTTGTCAACAATAAGTTTTAAAAGCATATTGCAAAAAATTCAATTATATAAATTTATTCAAACTTGATTATAAACTTCAAAATTAGTTTATGTGTAACATACATTTCAGTATCTATTAAAATTAAATTTTTAATAAGTCTCTGTAGTTTTATTGGCAAAAGGTAGACTGTCATCTTAGATTTTCGAATTCGATTCACGTCCACTCGAGTTTCAAGATCGATCTTTATTCAACAGTGCATGCGCTTCATGTACGTGTAACAAATGTGCTTAATAATTACATCACAAATTCGAGCTAAACTATAAATGTGTATGAATTTATCTTGATTTATAATTAGCTTGAAAATGAATATTGTCTAGCGTCATTTGAGAAAAGCAACCAATACTATAACTTTCACAAAAATTCCCTCACACAATTTCACAAATTTAAATCTATTAACTGTTCTTTTTTTCACCCACGATGATATACTTTCATGCTCATTCTCCCATAAAATGTTAGAACATTGTAAATATTTAGTTATTATAATATTATAAATATAGAGCCACTTTTTAAAAATGACTTTTTTTATAAACAAAAATAATTGCTTTGATTAAAATCAAAATATGTGCCATAAACTTTAAAGATTTCTACCTACAATTATTTTTTATTATTGAAAATCATTCAATTAAATTAAAAAAATACTAATTTAAAAAAAAAGTGTACACTGGTTTTAGGCACCCGGTTTGGGCTTTGCCTGGAGCCATTGTGATTTTCAAATTACCCTGGTGGAAAAAATTCGTAAAAACTGAAAAATGTTTAAAATAAGTTTAAACAGAGCTAAAAATTCATAAAAACCAATATTATTGTTCTAACTTTTCAGTGTTTTTCAAACCTTTTTTTAGTGATTTTCAGCTTTGACCAGACTTTTCCAGCATTTTTTCCACCAGGGTATTTATAAAAAAAAATTTTAACGTTAACAAAATGAACTGATTAAAGTACATGTTGTTAAGTTTTGATCAATTATTGATCAGCGCAATAATTTTTTTCAATCACAACCTTCATTCCTGTTAAATTTATTTTAAAAAAACGTTTTTTGGATAAAAATTATTATAATTTTCCAATATTTTTTAAAATAGAACTGAATTCTAATTTTTTATTTAAATTACCGATATTATTAAACAATTTTATAGTGAGTGGCTCTAGCAACAAGCACATGAATTTTTTGTTTATTATTGTTATGACAATTAATATTTAATAATATTTCTAATCCAACTTACATAATTATAATTGTTAATTAATACACTTTCAGTTTTACTTTAAATCCGACGATTTCACAGCGCATTTCAAAAAATATAGTAATTTAAATTAAATAAAAAAAGTTCATTTTGACTACCAAAAATAGTTATTTTAAATTAAATACGTACAAATAATATTAAAATCAATAAAATTTAGAACGAAATATCGGAAATGTTTTTATACGCTATAGGTAAAAATATTTTTGTGAAAGTTGTCTAGTTTTTTTTTATAATCAAAATGGCTCTGGGCACAATGCGGCTTTAGAGTCAAGTCTCTCCCCTACATTGTTTCAGCAGAATAAATTATTCTGTGTAATTTTCTTAAATAATTAGATATTTCAAGTATATTAATTAAGATCTCTTTTTTTAATTACATATTTACTTATATCAAGAAAACTTCTTTATCTCTACAGGAGAACTTTTTAAACATTTTAATGTAAAAATATAAATTGTTTTTCAAAAAAATTTGCTAATTATGAAACTCATGTAGCTGTTTACCAGCTTTATGTTTGTATCTTCCTCCTTTAGCTCAGATACCAAAATCCGATAATCAGAAAAATTAAATTGTAAAAAAAAACAATCAAAAAAGAAACGATAAAAAAATTGATCGAGGAAAAATTGCCGAAAATATTTAATTACTTACTTTATTCATTTTTTAATATTTTTAGAACTTTTTCAAAAAATATGCAATTTTCGAAATGGCACAATTTTCTCCAAAATTTAAATAATTACAGTTTTTTAAATGAAAGATAAATGTACGTAATTTACAATTTCATAATTAATTTTAACGTATCAAGTGAATCCCTAATTTGCAGAAGGCTAAAACATAACCTTATTTTTTTAGTGTAAAAAGTATTATTTTCTGAAAAAACATTCTAACTGCAAGCTGTCAAGTTTTCAATTAATTCCAATAATATTTGCAAAAGATATTTACAAATATATTGAAAAATGACTCCGAAGTACGTGTCTGAGAACTTTCACTAGGCATTATAAGACTTGAACATTTTAGAATCTTTACTGTAGGTATTAGGTGAATTATTATGAGCATTTCTAATTATGACTTTGACTTTTATGATAAACTATTTATACTAATAACTATACAAAAAATACTTTAAATCATATTAATTTTTCTATATCATTTTCACTTGATATAATATTTCTAAAAAGATATTAGAGAAATTCTATGAAAACTTATGCACGTAGACTGCAAAAGGGTTGATTAGACTACAAGTATAACATTATATATGCATAGAGTTTTCTAAAAGAAATTAACTCTTTGTCTTGAAGTCTTACAAATTATTTTTTTCAGTGCAATATGACAATTTTTAGATTGTTTGATAAATTTTTTACGAAAAAGAAATTATTGTATTTCTAAAACTTTTATGATATTGTAATTAATACTCATAAATGTTTTAATAAAAAAGATTAAAAGTAAATTCAATTTTACCATTCTAATTTTATATTATGTAAAACAACATTCCGTTTAAGATAATAAGAATACTTATTAGAATTTTAAAATTTAATAACAAGGCTTGCATGAAATAATTATTTATTATATTTAAATTATAAAGTTAATTGATTCTCAAAAAAAAAATATGTTTTTATAATATAATTGTTGCACCGAAATTGGTTTTGTGTTTACGAGGGTCTTATTTTTATACAGAACAATGTTACATTTCTTGACAATATATTATGTTGTCATACAATATTGCATTTTTCTTATAAGATAAGTATTTAAAATTTATAAATTCTGATTCTTATAATTTATTTCTAAAAATTCAAATTGACATTTCACTTTAACTATATAAAATAAGTATCCAATTTCACGTTAAATCTATATCAATATTTCTAAAATTATTATTTATAAATTTACAAATAACTGTATAAAAATTATATAGTAGAGTCATTATCATAAATTAATTGCATTATTAATAAGCACGTCACAGTTTCAACTTATTTTAAGAATAGTTGTTCACATTTTTTATATTCCCATTAGTCCTATTAGAACTCTACCTTTTTGTTATAAAATGATTTTTTTTGCATAAAGAAAATCATACATATTATATTTTGCTAATTTTATCTACTTAAAGATTTATCATCTTAATATTATCATCATAATATAAGTATTATATATAATTAATCTTTATATATTTTATGCTATTTTATTTTGAGTATTTAATTGGCTATATTTATAATACTGGCTGAAACTCCTGGCTCTACCTGGGGGAAAAATTATAACATATATTATAACAGCAACAGGTTAATATTATTTTTGTGTAATTTTTCGTTTTAGTGATGCAACCTTAAAAAATGTTCATTGGTTTGTTTATTTCAAGAGCATTAACGACGTGTAAATCAAATTAATAATTAATTTTGTTAACGTATTATCGTTTGAACTACACAATAAAAAATACTCAAATTTAAATTCGAAGTTTTAATTTTTACTTTATAAATAATCACATATTTCTTAAATGGGTAATTTTCTAAAACCTTCAACATTCTTAGATTGTAATATATCTAAATTGTTATCATTTAATAAGAAATTCCTTGCATGAAAAACAACTTCTTTGTTTACTCCTTTCCTTTTTCCTCTTCCTCTTCTGATACATGTTTTTTAAGTACTTTTAGAAGTTGAAATGTCCAAATCCTTATTGTTTTTAAAGGAATCATAGGTAAATGATTGAAGGTCTAAAGCAAAGTGGTTGCAAGGTGGTGCAAAAATACAATCTGTACAAGACAAATACTTTAAATATAACGTATCTCGCTTTTCTTTCGACCATATAAGTTAATGAATGAGTTGAATTTGTGGTATAGGCTTGAGTTCTGGACATACTAAAGCATCGACTTCCTTTATTTGTGGCTCATTAGTTATAAAAACTTTATTTTTGCTGTCACCATTGGAAGTAAATGTTTTGAATATATCTTTAGTGCAAATGATGTTTTTACCACAACCCACAGCACGATCACACGTATTCTTTACTGAATCACCAACTCCATCAGCAACACTTTTCCCATGTCTAGGTTCAGAGAAATTCTATGTAGCATGAAGTAACTCTAGTTTGTGACAATAATGTTTGAATAAGAAGAAGTTTGTTGTATTCTTATATTGGGTACTGGGTCCATCACTTTGGATGTGCAGTACTAACGTCTTCTTCACAGTAGAGAAAATCAGTTCAAATATCAGTTTCAGATGTGCCCATACTGTTGCTGCATCATGGCGAAGACAATCGGAAATAGTGCAAAAAGATATATAATGTACATTGCAGTCTTCATCACTGTAGTAAAATGCACCTGTGTGAAAAGATACCTGCTTTTTCTCCAAAATGTGCGCTTTGAATCGATTCAACATAATTAAATAATAATAATAATTTTCTGAAAAATCGATTATCATATAAACTTCGTGAGGTTTCAAATTGTTCTGCAAAGTTGTAAATGCATTTTTTTATGATGATTATTAAATTCATGTTTTAAGAAAGTAGGGATTTGTGAATTTAGTTGCAATACAATATCACCGATTGATGAAACGATTTTTTCTTTTGCTGTTATCTTAACATGATAGTTCTCACCTTTCTTACCTAATCGATCTTCAGCTTTTGTCTGCCACTGAAAGTACTATGATGACTTTTCTATAATGTCTTTGATTGGCATTTCTACAACTTTATCTTGACATTTTAAACATTCACGATACATGCATTTCTTTTTCGTAGAATCACACGTCACTGATGATGCAAAATCCATACTTTTTTGATAGTTGTAACTTTCAAACATATTGGTCGACTTAATATTAATAAAAAATTTGCTTGAGTCTTACACATACATGTATCGCGAGAAGTAATAACAAATGAAACAGTGATGGTCACTGTTTTGCACAGTGATGAGCACTGTATCGCAGAAAAATATTGAAAATTTTCATCAATACAGTGCTCAGCACTGTGTAAACAGTGATGGAAGCTTTGTCGCGCAGGGATGAGCACTGTGCTGCGCAAAGAAAGGAAAGGGCTGAGCGCTATA
>JABFPM010006502.1:0-10072 GCA_022817325.1 Idris sp. 1 HC-2018
GTTTTAATATTACCACCTGTTGAAAATGTATTACTATACAGGGTTCCCCAAAAGTCTGGAAACGGTCAAATATCTCGAGAAATACACATCGGATTGGAAAATGAAAAAATATTTATCAAATATTTTTAAAAAATCTATCAAATGATACCAAACTTGACCCCTACCCCTGCCCCCTGGAGGTGGGGCGGGGGGCAACTTCTAAAATCTTAAATAGGAACCCCCACTTTTGCAGATTCAGATTTCCTAGAAAAAATTACATTAATTTCACCCACAAGTTTTTGTATTTCAGTCGACAGATGGCGCTGTAATTGACGAAAATCAAAAAGTGGTACCAAATCGTTCAACATAGTTTGGAATGATAGTCTTCGAAACACATAAAGGAATTTTTCATTAGTCTCTAAAAGAGCAGCAACAAACAGATTTTAGAAGTTTGGGTCATGTTTGACCTGAATCGGTGGTGGTAGAAATCTGTTGAGAAGAATCTTATTGAGATTGCTTCGAAATTCAGCGCAGCATGTGAAGTGTTCGCACTTAACTATCTAAAAAAATAATTAAAACAAATAAATATATTTAAAAAATAATCATGCTATCAACAAGTTAAATTTAAACTTATAACTACTTGTAAAAAATACTGCGGTTCTCTAATGTGTTTCGTATACCATATAGGATCGACATCATCAGGTAATTTGGCTCCATCTCTAGGATGTTTGTACTTAGCAAACACAAGGTATTTGTCAATAATCAAATTACTCCAAACTTCTGCCAAGACACCACCAGCTGCTGCAAAATTTTGTTTTTCTAGCTCATCGTTTATGCACTTATTTGCAGAATTCAGATGACTACCGTATTTATCATGTGGTAATATAAGACCACTGAGCTTGTGGCTTAATGGAGCCATACGCCATTTGACGCGATTGTATGCGCTACGCCCTGGAGCATTAGTCATCAAAAATAGAGCATCTAGATTGTGTTTTTGAAAATGATTTATTGCGTAAGAAATTGTTTTAGGATATCTGCAAAACAAAAAGATTATATTTTTAAGATCTTTTTAAATGAAAATATTCTTTTAAAATATAATTTGATTTATTACTTACCGAGAATTTTCATCGGGACTTCCATCCACTGGTTTCATTTCGTTTCCATTCTTCATTATTTCGTCAAATGACTCTAATTCAAGAAGACTATTGAAATCAGTCGAGTGTGTAGCTGCTGTCGAACTGGAATGTTTCCCAATTCTTATCGCAATATAAGTTGGGCCACTGTAAGATACGATCTTTGGTGAGCCTAGTCCTTCAGGATGGATGACAATACCAGCATAAACTGATGGTATAATCTTATGCTTGTCTGAAACTACCCAATCGTGATTAGGAAGTGTAACGCGGTACTCAGTGTGCATTATAATAGGAGCTTGTTTCTGAGCAGCAGTTACTCCTATTGCCACTCTGGCTTTATCATCTTGAGATATGTATGCAACCTGTTATGGACCCAGCATCGATACAAGAGAGTCAACAGCATTAATGGTAGAAACACAAAATCGTCCATCAGGGTAATTTCTGTGGACGTTATTTTGTGGTTTGCTTAACTTCACTGGCACAGTCACAACGTGACGACGACCTTCTAAAGAATTTGATTTTCTCAGGAGTAATCTCGAGTACAAGCCGCTTCTTGAGATGTAGAAACCTTTTTTCAATAATTTTGTTTGAAGATCGTCTAGTGATCGTCAACTTCTGATTTCGTTGGTTTGTCGGCGTTCGTGAGCTGCACTGCCAAATATAGCAATATCACAAATAGCCTCAAGTAATCCTTTCTGTTGATCTTCAAGGCGAGGCCTTCCTGGAGTACTTTTTTCTTTAATAGCACTGTTTGCATTACAGATTTATTTCTTCTCTCAAGTTTCATTTTTTTTTTCAAAATTTATTTTGGCTTTGAGCGTTATTAATTTCTCTTTTCAATGTTTGTTTTTAGTGAAGTAAGTTTTTTTTGTGTTACTTTTTTTTCATCATTTAATGCCGGATAAACCATGCCAGAATCTCAAGTCAAGATGAGGCCATTCAGGGTGGACTCTACCGCTTGTATGTTTCTTTTCATGTTATCCTGAGAGGGAGTACTGTAATGCTTTTGCAAAACTTTTGGTTCTTCTGTAGGTTCGCTCGTTTCTTCAGAGCTTGGTGTTTTATTTTGAAACGAAGATGTAGAAGATGAATTAGTACTTCGGGGATTCTAATTTAGAAAAATAATCGTATCAATTTTATCATTTAATTTAATATATATTTTTAATTTAACCTTAAAAAAATGACATTTAGTTTAAAATAAATCATTTTTGTGTTACTTACGTTTCCAAGATATCTCGGCAAAGAATTCTTTGCCACCTGTTTAGTGACTTTAACATTCAAAGCGTTAATAAGTTTTTTTATGTGATCTTCAAAATCAATTTTATTTGGAAAATCTTTTTTTGCAGCATTCCACTCTTCCACAGTTTTTTTCTGAATAGAATATTTTAAAGCTTGAGGATCGGCTCTAAGTTGAGCTTGGTAAAATTGAATATACAAATCACCTGTTTTTGTCATTTTACGGTTTCAAGATAAAACTAATACGAAGATACAACACTTTTACAACGAGTAAGTTGTATTATGCAACGGTTAATAATTCAGATGATAAATGAGTCGATAAATCAGTCAATAAATCGGTCGATAAGTTTAAAATCTACTTTTGCGAGACTTTTCGGTGGCAACTTTTTTATCAATTTATTTGAAATAAACAATATTTTTTTATAATTGCTTACGTAATTTTTTGTACTAACTCCCCCCTCCCTCCCCTACGTAATTAACTGTAAGAAATCGATTAACCCCTCTCCCCCCTGATGTGCTTACGTAATTAATGAATTACCCCTATAGAAAATGGTAGAGTGTCACTAACACTGATCTGTATAAGTATATGGTTAGGCCTTTGCGCATAACACACTGAAGCACAATAACGCCATTTTTCCTGAGGTCTCAGCGGAATTCAATATGGCGTCAAATGAGATTTAGCGTTCAAATCGTTGATGTATAATATTTTTTTTTCAATATTAAATAAGGGGAAAAAATTAGTATTCGAGTATAATGCATTGTATAATTAATTGCGATTGATAGAATGTAAAAAATTTTTTACATTATATAAATAATTGTGAAATTACTGTTTTAATAAATACAGTACAAAATTATAATCCATAAGCATTTGTAATCCAAAAAATGTTAATTATCACAAATTAACTCATTTATGAAATGTTACATCCTTATTTTCCCTCTTTTGTTAACAGTATACGCACTTCACCACCATTTTTTTAAAAAATTTATGATATAATAAAGTCATAAAGGTCATAAAATAAACTGAACTTAAACATAACCTACTGACAACTGTCAACATTTAAATTGACGCCATATTGAATTCCGCTGACACCTCAGGAAAAATAGCGTTATTGTGCTTCAGTGTGTTATGCGCTAAGGCCTATCCAGATAACACATGGATCAATATGTCATGAGACTAATCCAGAGATGACGCTCGTAGTAAACCAGTAACCAGATCTTTCTAGAGTACTAACCTTTGCTTGAAATAATTTTTTAGTAAAAATTTCGGAATTACACAAGCTTGTAATTTTTAATTAAAAGTTGAACAACAAAATTATTCAATAACACCTTACTGTATATTTTAGTTCACTCAACTTGTAACTTGTTACATTAATATGCTCGATCAAATTCTAAAACTGATCAAAAATAATTAATGGTGAATAAAATAATTCATATACATATAGAACGTGTGATATGAATTTTATAAATGTGTTATAAAAACATTTAATATAATAAATATATTAATAAAATCAATTTGTGAATATAATTTATTATTTAGTTTATTTACGTTATTTTTGTTGCAAAAATAAATTTTCACATTAAGACTCTAAGCAAGCTATAATTTACAGCTTTTTGACAAATTTCAATGTAGAGCCATTTTTTCAGACGCAAATGGACGCAGCTAATTTTTTTAGCACAGTTTCTACATTCGATGACAATTCATTTAAGCATGATCAATTGATCCCGCAATATACCGCAAAAGTTGTATGCTAATTTTTAAATTAACATTGATTTTAAATGAGAGAAGAAATTTTCATTGCTGTTTAACCTCACGAAACTATCGTTTATATTGAATTATTGGACATTTTATACAATTTTTCTAGTCCCTGTTTGAATTTTAATCCCGAAAATATAAAGATAAAAAAGTTCCGAGACATTTCAGTTTTTAGACCAATGCGCGCTTTTTAGTCTATTCTGGACCACTGTGCGTCGTTACGTGACCATGGACAAAACATGGTTACATCACTACACTCCAGAGTCGAAGCGGCAGTCATCTGAGTGGCGCACAGCTGGCGAAAGCCGTCCGAAGCGTCCGAAAACGCAGCAGTCAGCTGGCAAAGTCATGACGTCAGTTTTTTGGGATACGCATGGCGTGATTTTCATTGACTACCTCGAAAAAGGTAAATCGATCAACAGTGATTATTATATTGACTTGCTGGTGCGTTTGAAGGAGGAAATTGCAAAAAAACGACCGCACATGCAGAGAAAAAAAATCCTTTTTCACCAAGACAATGCACCCTGCCACAAGTCGATGAAAACAATGGCAACATTGAACGAATTGGGCTTTGATCTGCTTCTCCACCTTCCATACTCGCCAGATTTAGCCCCTAGTGACTACTGGCTCTTTGCTGACTGAAATTGAACGGCAACCAGGCTAATGTAGAGGTTGAATGTCTTCTTGGTACGTCGGGTCGTTCAAGATTTATGACCAATTGTCAATTGAGTTGTCCTCGTTCGATTATCTCAGACACTGTGGACATTAACGCGTATGTGCTCCAGAGCATCACTCGCTATCGTGCAAAAGAAATTGACATGACGAAATATCCTGAATTTGCTAATCTGCCCATGGCTGATTTCGATTTAGAGTCCTTTGAACGTATTGATTTACTGCTGGGGGTCGATTCTTTGCCAAGAATATTTACTGGACAAATGCGTTTCTCCCGTGACGGGAATTTATTGGCTCAATCTACCTTGTTTGGTTGGGTTATTCTGGGAAAAACTTCCGCAATTAAACCTCAGGATACGTTGTTGACGTATCATTGTCATTTGAATGACTCACTAACCAGATTCTGGGAAGTTGAAGAAGTTCCTCTCACGTCGAGATTGAACAAGGATGACGAAATTTGTTTGAAATTGTTTTCGCAAACAACTTCTCGCGACGTTTGTGGTCGTTTTGTGGTGAAATTACCCTTTAGGGAACCAGTTGAGCTAAAGTTGGGTCACACAAAACGATTGGCTGAAAATTCTCTGACTCGTATTGCAAAGAGATTTCAAAAAAATGAGCCTCTGAAGATTGTATATTCCGACTTCATGAAAACATATGAGGAACTAGGTCACATGTCGGAAATTTCAGCAGAGCAAGCCTGTCAACAAGCCAGGATTTTTATTCCTCATCACCCGGTTTTCAAAATGGTTGACGATCAACCAAAATTACGTGTCGTTTTTAATGGCAGTGCCAAAACTGATACAGGTCGCACACTAAATGAATTTCTTTTGCCTTGCCCGAAACTCCAAAATGATATCGCGTCGATATTAATAAATTGGCGTGCTTATAAATTTGTTTTGACAGCAGACATGGTGAAAATGTTCCGTCAAATTTTAATAGCCCCAGAAGATCGTATTTTTCAAAATATTGTTTGGTTTGATGAAAATTTGATTAATTTGAGATATTATGAGCTTAATACAATCACATATGGCCTAGTCCCTTCTCCCTTCTTATCAATTAAAACTGTCGACACGCTGTTAAAATCGTATTTCGAGAAGTGGCCTCAATTTATATCTGTACTGAGACACGAGATTTATGTTGATGACGTATTGACTGGTGCCGACTCAGTTTGTAAGTTGGTTGATAAAAAGGATAAATTGATTGAAATTTTCCAGTCCGCCGAAATTCCATTGAGCAAGTGGCGTTCTAACGTATTATTAACGGACCACGAAGATGAAACAAAACCTATCTTGGACCATGAAAATGAGACATCTAAAATTCTGGGAATTGTATGGGACTCAAAATTGGACAAGTTCTTCGTCCAGAGTACAGTAGAAGAGTTACCCAAATTGACCAAAAGAAGTATATTATCTACTATTGCTAAAATATTTGACCCCTTGGGATTTTTCTCACCGATTACGGTTTTATTTAAAATCTTTATGCAAACATTGTGGGTCAATAAGTTGGATTGGGATGAGACTATTCCACAACCTTTGCAAAATGAGTGGATAAAATTATATAAAAATCTCCAGGATATTGGTCAGATTAAAATCCCTCGTTGGTATGGGGTATCAAATGACAATGAAAAAAGGCAGTTAATCGGTTTTTGTGATGCTTCCATGACTGCTTATTCTTCAGTTGTTTATCTGAGAGTAATTAAAGCTGATCAATCAATCAAAACCACTTTTGTTGTTGCAAAAACTCGAGTTGCTCCAGTGCACACCATGAGTATCCCTCGCATGGAGTTATCAGCAGCTCATTTGCTATCCAAAACTTTGATTTTCGTTAAACAATCATTAAAATTTACTATAGATGACATTATATCTTTTTCTGATTCAAAAGTCACGTTGGCTTGGTTAGCTAAACCGGCGAATAATTAGAATGTTTTCGTTTCTAACCAAGTTGCTCAAATTCAAGAAAAAACACCAGAAATCAAATGGGGTTATGTAAAATCAAAAAAGAACCCAGCTGATTTGAATTCTCGAGGCATGAATTTGACCGATTTCTTGAAACAAGATTTGTGGTGGAACGGTCCAAAATTTCTGAGTGAAAATCTTGAAATTACACTCAAAAATGAATACATCACGGAGATCGATAAACGCAAATCAGTTTCCACATTTCAGGTGACTGAAAATTCAGACTTATATTTGAAGTATAGCTCCTACAATAAATTAGTTAGAATTTATTCGTATATCATTAAATTTATATTGTACAGTCGAAATGCCGTTCGAGAACACAAATCTCGAGTTATTCAAAATTTTGAAATGAAAATGGCCAAAAATTATCTGCACAAATCAGTGCAAAACCATTATTTCTCTTGCGAGTTGAAAAATTTACAAAAGAAGGGATTCGTTAAGGTGATTCTTCAGTCAATGGAAGAGACATGTACGGGGTTAGTAACATAAAAAAATATAAATCCCTAAAAAAAAGTCGGTAAAAAAGGTAGCTCCTATTCAGAACACGATGCCAGCGCCGATAAGCTAATCAGGTTACGATCGGCGCGAAAATTTGAAAACTGTAGATAGGCAATATTTATATTTTGGCTTATTTTTTTTCAACTTTGGCTCACGTCAAGCTCGACGACTCCAAAGTTGAAATATATTTTTTAAATTCGGCTCACGTCTTCCAGATGACTCCGAATTTGAAAATACAAGTCAACTTTGGCTCACGTCAAAGACGACTGCGAATTGACAATAAATGTCGATTCCATTAGTACAGTCGACTTCCCTGTTGCATACGGCGAACACAGTCACGCAGGAGCCGTTATCGCGGCACATGAACTCAGCAGAAGACGTGCAGCTCACACAGAACTTCGTCATCGTACAAGGAACAGTTAGATGTGCCATCTTAAACAGACTCTGAAAATGAGAAGCACAATTATCATTTTATTAATTAATCTGAATACCTGAACTGTAAAATTAAATTGACTAACCGGAATACAGTGTCAATTGTAACATAGAAACTGTTTCATGTTGCAGACTCGAACCGACTCGGTAGACTTGGTCACCTCTGAAGGATTCTAGGTCTCCAGACAGGAGATTGTAGGTCTCCGGTTTCGTCGGAGTTATCCCCACAGACGTCAACGCTATCCCGTATTTCCACCAATACGGTATGCACTTCTTGTTATTGCACATGAACATCCACGAGATAAGTTTTTGGGCAGCACTGTGGGCAATGGCAGCGGGTGCACGATGCTCGTGCAGTTGGCCTCGTCGGTTTCTCCTGGACAATCGTTCTCCTCGTCGCACACCCAGGATCAGTAGATATATCTGTGCGGATTCTGCGTGCCGCAGACGAACTACTGGAGTCGACTCTCACTTCATGTTGGCGCAGTCTTGCTCATCGGAGTTGTCCTCGCACTCTCTCTCCATCTCAATTTTACATTTCCTATATTATCCTGTGCTATTTTTTCCAATCTACTATTTCTCAACTATCATTCCTCATGGTCTGACCAAATACATGATATATGATAACCCGTAAATCACGGGACAAGTTTTCAGCTTTCTCTGTAAGACTTCCATCTTCGTTCTGTCTTTTAATCGCTGCTTTGTCTACTTCGTCTATAATCGATTTAATTTTGCTTTCAATAAGTTTGCGTAAACTTTTGAATTCACTATTTCTTAAATGATTAGGATCAGTTTTAGTGGTCAGTAATCGCAATTTGTTGGCCATATTGCGTAAAAGATGGTTAGTACAATCAACTTTTTCGACTTCAATATCGTAATCATTGTACGGCTTATTATAAACTATCCATGCATACACGCTGCTATCATTATCAGCAACAAGTGTTCTATATATAAGACCATGTGTTTCTATACTGTTTCCAAATCCTTCGGCAATTATATCACATTCCATACTTGTGGAGCTTGCATTACGGTCAATGTTTTTGTCACACACATGAGGTTTACACGGTATGCCTCTCCGTTCATAATAATCCCAACAAGAACAAAATTTGTTGCGAATACCGATAAATAAAACTTTTCCAGTTTCATATCCTAATATTGCTGCCGATCCAGATAAAGCATCATATCCGTGTCCATAGGATCTTTTACTTCACTGACCATCTGCTATAACTGTTATAAAAGGTTTCCCATTTATAATATTTCCTTTTGCAATTGCAAATTTTCTTTCAGCATCTGCTGCTTTTGTCATAGACTCTTCTGCTGCTGTTTTTATTTGCGGAATCAATTGTTCGCGATACTTTATATACGTATTAAGAATCATAGATTTTACATTCATAGCTGCTAACAATTCACATAACTGTGAAAATCCAATACCACTCGTAACAGTTCCCGCAACTGCAGCTTTGTTTATATTCATAATTCCTTCTATATTCCCTTCTTCTAAAATGCTACATTTATAATTACAAGCATCACATTCAAAAAATAACTGTGACCTCAATGCTCGATTGTGAGTTTTGATGAGTTTGAAATCTTTGAATTTACAATTTGTTAACTCAGCGTGACTATCAAATTTTTCATGAAGTTGAACAAATAAATTTTCAAGATTAACGAACTGACGGTGTGCTGAAATAATTTTTTCTGCTTCAGAATCGTTTACAGAACCACTGTCCTGTAATGAATCATTCACATTAATCTCAATATGGTTACATGGTTCATCTAATAATTCATCTATGTCAATATCAACTCTGCTAACACCTACATTGATATCATTCGCATTATCACCGTTCATAGTGAAAGAGCCAACATTATTGTATGAACAATCAGTGCCATTTTCATAAGTATTATTTACACCATCGTGATTTTTTTTCCGATTCGCCCACGTCATTCGCCTTGGAAAAAAAATTTAATTAGTTAAATATATTTCGAATTACATTATTTAAGAAAGATGAGTTTTAATTATTTAAACACAACTACAAAAAAAATTACATTAAATATTTATTTTCATATCAATTGATAATCTCAATTATTCTAACTAATTTAAACTCATGAAATCATGTTTTTTCTTCTAAATTGGTTAATAATCAACTTTTTACATTGTTTCTGAATATTACCCAATAGTAAGTAATATCAGTAATGTTTTAATACGCAGTTGTAATGTTCGGAATTAACAGCTGGGTAATCGGGGGAAAGTAATTTATGGATACGAATAATTTCTATTTTATTGTTTATTTTTGACAAACGTGTGGTCGCACAAATATAACTCGTGGAACTTGTACGTGTAGAAGTATAGGTAATAATGTCCATTTGACGCGCAGCGGTTAAATATATGAAGATGGGGGGGGGGGATGGGTCCCGAC
>JABFPM010006503.1:0-10070 GCA_022817325.1 Idris sp. 1 HC-2018
AACTCGACACATAATTTTAATTTTGATCAGTTTATTATATTAGATTCTGAACATTATGAACAAAAAAGAAAAATCTCAGAAATGCTCAACATCATAAACACTGATTTACACAAATTACATCACACATATAATCAAATTTATATTTATTATATAGTCTATTTTTTTCAGTTTTGATAAGGAAATGAAATAATTTCAAAACGTAAAATTCACGCTAATCATTTATGGCCTATAATGTCATATATTTTATAAATTTGAGGAAAATTTACATAACCTCTAAATTCATCACATAACAATTATAAAAGTTTTGTCCTCAATTTGTCTCAATAAAAAAACCGATAAAAAATAGTAGGGTGGCCCTTATTAGAAAAAAAATAGATTGTTATCGATCTCCACTCGAAATCTGGTTGAGAATATAAAAAAAATAAAGTAGCAGCGCGAGACAACAATTAATACAAAATATTATAAGTAATAAAAGCAAAAAAAATATCGATAATAAAAAAAAAGTTGAGGAAGTAGAAAAAAATAATAATGAATATATACAGTGTTTAATCGTAGTCGTCGCCGTTATACCATTGCAAAAATGCTAATGCTCCAAAATTTAGGTCGCGCGCCAGACGCGCCGTGCACCCTGAGTACTGCGTGCGCGCAGTCTACGCTGCGGCGCTTAAAACTCATGCGAAAACAGGGAAATTTGAACAGGAAATATAGGAATACTAATTTTTTTGAGGAGCAAAATTTTTATAGGGAGTAAAATTGTTACTTGGGAGCAAAAATACATTTTGCTTCTTTCAAACAGGCACTTTTTAAGGTATTTTGCGTGCACGTGTGACAAAAAACTCATAACATTGAATTTAGCAATACTAAAATCCTGTAAAATTATGAATTTAGAGAAAAATGTATATTCCTTTGGAATAAATGGAAATTATAGATAGCTCTCACGATAAAATATAACTTTTTGACATCAAATTAGAGTTAAGTAACTCTTAAACCTTATAATACAACATACAAAAGTGCTAAACAAAAATATTCAAATTGGTCAACAAAAGTATACAAAATTATGTAACGATTTGATAATTTTGAAATAAACTACAGTTGTAATAAATGACAGTTTTTTGACAGCTCTAACTGTCAATAATCAATTTTTGACATCAATTTTTTTCAGCGACCTTAAAAACCTGTAATATGAACCACAGTTTAATGAATTCAAAAATTATTATTAAATTAATATAAATGACAGTTTTTGATACTTGTACGTGTTAAAATCATAATTTTGACAACAAATTTGAGTTATGCGACCTTGAAAATTTATAATAGCACATAAAAAATTAATAAATTAAAAAAAATCGAAAAAGTCGAAGTTCATTATTTAAAATTAATTAATCAGAATTTTGAATTAAAATTTTGACAAGTGTAAGTGTCAAAAATGATTTATTTTCAATGGTTTAAAAAAATAATGGAAATGATTATTCCTCAATCATACAAATAATTAATAATTTTATACAATATCTAATTTTAACATTTATATACAAAGTATTGTTGTTTTGAATATTTATGCTTATCGCGAAATCAGCTCGTATTGTTTTTTTAATTTTAATCTCATGTTAAATTATTTTGTAAATAGTAAATCTCGGGTTAACGTATTATTAATTTATTAAATTGTTTAATTTTTTCGGGTTAACGTATTATTATTTTGATAAATTGATTATTTTTTTAGATTTAGATAAACAAAGGGACCAGTCACAAGCATTGTGAAAAATAAAATTTGTTTTCGTAATTGAGTTCGAATTTGGTCAAATATGTCGGGTTCGACAATTTTTGATATTACAAAAGTCTTTCATTTTCAGCGTAAAATCATTTTGATTGCAACAATCAATTAGCGACACAACTCTTTGTAACTTGGGATTACGAAATAGCGCTTCAGTATTTTTAGAAAGTAGATTAGAACGAAATCTTCTGTATTTGCCATGTCGACTCCATGCATTCGAAATAGAGTTAGCTGGCGTCTTTGATGCATTGATGCCCAGTTTGACAAGTCTCGAAATTCTGATGTTCAAACGGTTTAAAGCTTCATGGGATGAAATTGATCAAGACAAATACAAAATTGGTCTTGAAAATCAGGCAGTTCGCGCCATTATACATAATAAGGACGACGATATAAAAAATGTTGTAAATAAAAACTAGGGTCAGACGTTTAGCCGCGCTTATAAGAAACTTTTGTTACTATGTCTCGTTTTTATTGGCGAAATGCCAAGGGAAAAAGTTAAATTTTTTAGACCAGGAGGTGTTTCTCGCGCTCGATGGATGGCCAGAGCCATCTATTGTTTAAAGATTTTGGCTTTCCACGAACAGTTTCCCTTAACCGACGAAGAAGAAGAAGCAATTACTCAAATTTACATTTTTATCGTTTTAGTTTATATCGAATCATGGTTTACTGCTACACACGCTGTGTCTGCACTTCGCGAGGATTTGAATTTTATAAAGAAATTTCATGATTACAAAGCGATAAACTTGGCAGTTGCATTAGTCGCGCTCAAAAAATTTTCGAATCCTCTTTGGTATTTAGCCCCCGAAACAGCTGCCTTAGCATTCTTCGACGAAAAATATCTGCAGAAACTAAAAGAAGAATGGTTGATAACATCAAGAGCGAAGAGTGCATATTTAAGAAAAGTGATCGACTTCCAAACCGATACATTATTTTCAAACAAGATCTTAGAGTCATTTTGAATAAAGATGTAGATCATTTCATAAGTTTTCTGTCGATGACTTTTTTCAAAAGATTTGAGATCAATTGTACATTCTAAGAGAAGGATGTTTCGGAATGGCATTTAGACGAAAATTACCAATTTGGTTCACAAACTGTAAAAAGTTTGAAAGTTGTTAATGATGTAGCCGAAAGATGGATCACATTTATTACAGATTACAACAACAGACTAAGTGTCACGAAGACTAAAATTTGTAATTCAAGTGGTTGAAAAATACATCAAATTGTATCCGAAAGCAACCAAGGAGGCTTTGTCAAAATCAATTGATTAAATATTTAGTAAAAACTCTTTCTTTTATTTATTTTAAAATCCTAACAAAATCCTTACTTCAATTTCATGTTATCACAACATTATATTAATTTTGAAATAAACTACAGTTGCAATAAATGATAGTTATTTGACAGCTCTAACTGTCAATAATCAATTTTTGACATCAATTTTTTTTTCAGCGACCTTAAAAACCTTGTAAAAAAACTTGTATGTGTCAAAATCATAAGTTTGACAACAAATTTGAGTTATGCGACCTTGAAAACTTATAATAGCACATTAAAAATTAATAAATTAAAAAAAATCAGTAAAATCGAAAATTTTCTTATTTAAAATAATTAATCAAAATTTAAAATTAAAATTTTGACTAGTGTAAGTGTCAAAAATAAATATTTGACTTCAAATTCGAGTTCAGCGACACCTAAAACCTATGAATACAAATTTTCAAATCGATGCGCTTACAATAATGAGAGTTACGCTAGAAAGTCTTAAAAGGGCGAAAAACCCCGTTTAGAACACATGCTAAATTTCAACCTCCCACAGGCAACTATTACACTATAAAAAAAATCTCAGTTTTTTTTTATATTCTCTACCAGATTTCGGGTGGAGATCAATAAAAATCGATATTTTTCCAAATAAGGGCCACCCTACTAGATAATATACCGGGACAAAACACACCGTATTTGTAAGAATTTTGAAATTTGATCTTACGATTAAATTCGAAAGTATCAATTTTGATCTATTATTATAAATGTAGGTGATTGTGATAAATGTTGATAAATATCTCAAATTTTAACATAAAAAATGTAACATTAGAACTAATTATGTGTTGCAATCAATGCACTCGCGGACAAAGCTTGTCTTTCAACGGGAGAGTAGATATTGTACACATAATATTATTATTAATTTTTAAAGTTCAAATAATTGTTTCGGGTAAATATTTTCCATAGTTTTGCTAACGAGAAGTACACGAACCGTGGCTCTCGATGAGATATTCACAAATCGTGAAACTCATTTTTTATATTTGATTAAATTTTTAAATTTTTTATTATTTTATTCTATTTAATTCTTTACACAGTTATCTATGTTTAGATTTTTTCTTTTTTATATTATCAACGTTATACATAAATAAAATAAAATATTTATTTTGATCAATACACGAAATTCGAGCAACTAAAATTAATACAACTTATTTTTCTAGTTTATAAATATTCAATTTCTTAAAAAAAAAATACAATAATTACACTTATGAAATACTAATTTTTAATACACACAAAATATCAAATATGTTGGAATTAAACAAAGACAAAATAGTTGTCTAATTTAATTATAACATACCTGTTTGCAAATAAAAATTAAAATGACTGTGTATTATGAAAAAGAGAACCATTAGTTTTTTAATAAAAATTATAGACATTAAGAATTTAATTGAAGTTTTATGGATAATACAGCATGTTTGATATATTTTATAGAATGACTTTGATGTTTATGTTATAACCAGTATTATAATAAAATACTATGAATAAATGTATACAAAAGTGGAAGTTTGAATTGTTATTTTAAATTTTGTTTCCATATTCACTACAGGATATTAAACTGTGTATAATTTAAACAATATAGATATATCTATTTGGAGGAAGAGTGGGCAAGGTGCCCCCTCCTGAGGTAAAATTTCATTTACTTTAATTTTATTGTATTAAAAATTGTATGTTTTATGGATCCACTAATATAGGAATTGTGCGTTATTCAAATGTAACAAAACATTCACAAAAGTACAATAATAAAATAAAAAATAAGTAAATTCCGATTTTTATGGGGGCCTTTCAGGGAGCCTTCTTTTTCTCCGATCTTTCCTTCCGTAAATAAAATTCATGTTCTATGTATAAATTTATAATGCATTGCTTATTAATAATTAGACAAAAAATGTGCGAAGGAGTCTTTCATATCTTATTAAATCCATTAAAAGCTTTCACTATTCTGTAACTTCAAATTGATATAAATAAATCACAAATTCACATCAGAATTAAAAGCTTCACATTAAGCCGCATAATTTATTCATATAATTACTACTAATGATTAAACATTTTATGCAGTTCATCAGTTCGTTTTTGATCGATGTTAAGTCTATAATATGATGATTGATGCAAGTTACTGAGATAAGTGGTTAATGAAGAAATTACTTGAATAAAGGCATGATAAACATCAATTTAAATGAAGTTATAATAGTTTAACAACATTTATTGGCAAACAAAATTCTATACGTATTTAGCATTAATATATTGCTTTGTAAAATAGCAATCTGATGTTATGTGAGGCATTTAGGAGGTTTGCATTGTCAGATTTTGATAATAAGCAATGTTAACACTTGAGCAGCAATTTGGGCCAGTCTGATACGATCTGAGCCCATAATATATGATTTATCCAATCGTAATCAAACCATCATCTGGTAACTTGTTTGTTACAATGAAACATCGTATTTAACATTAAGCTTCTCTATACTAAAACCTGTTTCATAATAAAAATGTTGTACGACAATATTTATTTTACTAATTTGGAAAAAAAACAATTATTTAATTTTAAATTTTTTACAGGATGCCAGATTAAAATAAATATCTTTATCTTATGTATAACGTTGATAATATAAAAAAGAAAAAATCTAGACATAGATAACTATGTAAAGAATTAAATGGAATGAAATAATACAAAATTAAAAAATTTTAATCAAATATAAAAAATGAGTTTCACGATTTGTGAATAACTCATCGAGAGCCACGGTTCGTGTACTTCTCGTTAGCAAAACTATGGAAAATATTTACCTGAAACAATTATTTGAACTTTAAAAATTAATAATAATATTATGTGTACAATATCTACTCTCCCATTGAAAGACTAGCTTTGTTCACGAGTGCATTGATTGCAACATAAATTAGTTTTAACGTTAAATGTTTTTCTATGTTTAGATTTTTTCTTTTTTATATTTTTAACGTTATACATAACATAGACTATTATAAAACACAAACATTTGTTATCGCATTTTTTACAATAGTTTCGATACTATATAAGAACAACAAAGTTAGACTATTTCTTTACTCGAAAATTAATAAGCGATAATGTAAGTACTTGTGAGGTACCTTGATCATGCCATCAACTCACAAGGTAAATCTAGCAGAAATCGGAAATCAAAAATTACAGTTTAGAAATTTCATATTGAAGCGTCAAAGAAGGTAACCGCGTAACCTTTCTATAGAGTCCTAACGCGGTTACTGATTAATATACCGGGACGAAACGCAGTATATTTGTAAGATGTTATAATGTTGATCTTACGATTAAATTCGAAAGTATCAAATTTGAACTATTTTTATGAATATATGTGATTGTAATAAATGTTGATAAAGTCTCAAACGTTGATATAAATATTTTATTATTGCAAATTTTAAATGTATTTAAATATGATAATTTTTTCGAAATTAAAATTATACTTTTTTACTTTTCCGTTATCCTTTATTTGTATGATCAAAAAAACATTTGTGTCTTAAAGTTAAATATATTTAGCATTTTAACTTATGTCATGAAACATAAATATTTTTTAACTCATGCAAATAATTATTCTTTGATTCGATTTTCCATCAAAAATGCCGAGTACACAAAAAAACAGCGAGTGATTCGTGAAATAGCGTTAATTTATCGATTGAATCATTTCTTGATAATTTTTTCGTTAAACAGGCTTTTAACTTAACAGGACCGAAAAACCGGTTTCAGTTATTGTCTGCTTTGAGTTTCCTTTATCCGGATGCATTTTGTGTTTATTATTGTTCGTGAATTGAGTCTGGTTATGTAAATTAGTTTAAAATACGCTCACTTTCTTTATAAAAATGATGTTTTCTCAGACAAATTCGTATCTCGGTATTATCGGGGATGTTATTGTGCGAATTGTAGAGCAAAGTGTGCTTCAAAATAATTGATAACAGCTAATGAAGTTCAATTATTCTCATATCTGCAGTATCATGTAGAAATGAAATAGTTCCTATATTAGATTCGCAACGCACATTACTCTGAAATAATTAATATAGACCAAGTAGATAATCTCGAAAATATTTTTGAATCGACCTAAAAGTAAGAAATATAAAAACGATACTTTTAGTTGTGTCGTATGTAAATGATTAAATAAGTATTCTATACTTCATAATCATTCACTATAAACCCTCTAATTCATGCATTAATTATTAAATATATTAATAATTTAAAGTGGAGCAAAGTTTTACTAATATTCTACTACTTAAAGTATACTACAAAGTAAAATAAAGGTTGAACATATCATGCCAAAATAAGACTAATTTAAAAAAATCACTAAAAATAATTATAAATAATAAATTAAAATAAAATAAAATTTCGTATGATTTTAGAAAATTTTAATATCTTGATTATCAATAATAAACTGTACATTATATTTTAAGTGAACAGAAACCATGCGAAAAAATTCAGCGGTGTGATGTCTTCAGGATCTTTCGAATACAGGTAAGGTACTTTGTCCAACTAAAGAGACATTGAAACAAGCATAGGATTTAGATAAAATTGTTAAATAAAAGCATGGCGCCAATTTATCAGAAATTTGTTTCCTAAACATACGCAAGTATGAATTTTCATGTTTTTAAATGAGGGGATTCGCTAAATTTAACTGAGATAAGAGCACCTATTTTCAGACATTGCATAAGAAATACATGTAATGTCCGATAACACTAAGATGACTGATATTTGGTACATTTACCATATGTATGCATGACAAATTAGCATCATTTTGGTAATGTAAATTCTACACCCTAAAATGAAGAAAAACTAAGAAAACTGATTGTTTCCGTATATGTCGCTAATATTAATTTTATCTATAAAGTTTAATAATGTTAAATATTATAATATAATGATTGACTTGATAAGCGATATGAAATATTATTATTTTTATGTTAATTTGAGTACAAGTTTGGTTAATTGATCTTATATTTGTACATATATTTTTATATATCTCAAAAATATTAGGTGCGCAATTAAGTTCCCGCTGTTTTTTTAATAAAAATGTTTGTTTATTAATTTTGCCTATCGCTAGCAACAACGTTCTCCCATCTTTCTGATAGAGCTCGAATACCGTGACGGCAGAACTCTTCGTCTTTCGAGGCTATCCACGCATCAAGTCATTTTTTGATGTCTTCGTAAGAACGGAACTGCTGGTCCGCCAGACCATGAGCCATCGAATGAAACAAGTAATAATCTGATGGCGTAATATCTGGAGAATAGTGTATCTGGAGAGAATGTCACCTCAACAGAAATATTTGTTTAATTTTTGAAACTGATATAAAAACACGATTTTTTATATTTTATAAATTTCAAAATTCATGCTGTATTTTTGCACTTAGAATATGTGACATATATATTAGGTGCGCAACTAAGTTCCCGCTGTTTGTCATAAGACGGCTCTAGTAGTAATTTCACAAAGTTCAATTTTTATAACAATCATACGGAAAGATATAAAAACAATCCTTTTGAAAATTGGATCCTTCAGTCATAACTTTAAGTTTAAGCATACTTTCGATAAAAACAAAATTTATTGCATTATGGGTGACAGCTTTCAAAATTTTAACTTATTTATAATATAAAGTTTTTGGGCGTGTAATTTGATTTTTCTAAGTGTATTACACATGTATTCCATTTTTTACGCGCCTTGCATGCGTAATAAGCAGAACACACAAAACCATAAACATTGACTAATTTTGAAAAATCGTAATATTCAAATTTCGTTTGTGTAATTTTTACGCAGGTTTTTGATAATTATTTACGCGTGCGAAAATCATTATTCGAGAAAAGATAAACAAAATATGATGAAATTATAGTTCACTTGCTAAAATTAACAAATTATAATTAAAAAACTTTTTATTTCATTTGGCGCGTTATGCACGTAAAATAATTCTGAACTACATATTCATGTAATGTCACTAGGTTTTGATAACTCTGCAAAATTTAAAGTATTTATCTTGGAAGAAAATATACAAAATTTGAGTAACAAGATTTGATTTTAAATATTGTAAATTGAATAAAAGCATTTAATAATAATATAATAATAATTCATAATAATAAAAATAAAAACATTTAATTATTAATTAATAATACAATTATTTATATATATATTCATTTTATGATCGTTCATAATGTGTATTATTAGGAAATAAACAAGGAGCCTTACACGTTTTTTAAAAATATTTTCTAAACAAAATTAAATATAACATTAAAATGTTATTATTAAATCATTTTATTAAATTAATAAAATTGTAATCAGCGTTTCGAACTTAGAATATAGTCTCACAAACCTTCAATTTATATATACATAAACATTATCAAAAAATTAATTCAAAAATTCTCCAAAGAAATGCAATGTTTAAATTGTATGTAAGAACTGTAGAGCTGAAATACCAAACTTGCATGCTATTAAGTGGCTAAGCAGAAGGTTGTGCAGATGTCGACACATTTAGATTTTAACGTTTATTTAAATTAAATTGTACATATTAAATAGTTTTACCGTTGATTATCGTTATAAAATGACTAAATGCATTGGTTAATGAGTGCATTACTTTATTTAAGATGCTTTTTACTTTTTTTTTATAAAATTATACGCAGATTTTTCATAATCTATATGCATAACGCATTGACATTTCAAAACAAATTATCAAAATTTACTATTATAAATGCATGTTTTGTACAAATTATAATTTCTACAATATATAAACTTACTTTTCATTGTCATTTTGCCATTGATATAGTAAAAAAATAATAATTTATTGCATTTTTTTGGAGCTTACAAAATGTGATAAAATGAGGAGCAGCTTTTGTATTTAACACCTTCACTGCTTATAAATACATCCACTCGTTTAATATACATGTATATGAAACTTGTTTCACATACGTATATTAATGTAAATTAATATACTTTTCTCAGTTTCATAACATGCAAAATGACATTTCATACACTGGTATATTAATCGTACGATATGTTCATTG
>JABFPM010006504.1:0-10069 GCA_022817325.1 Idris sp. 1 HC-2018
AAATAAAGAAAAAAAAAAAAAAGTTTTTACAAAATTGATAAGATTTTCAAAAAATAATTTATACAAACCTCAGAATTTTCATAATAATCAAACGGGTCATTCATTTTCAGTTCAAGAATCCTAAAAAAAAAAAAATTAATTCATACTTCATTACTTCCATTACCAGCTTTAATGTTCTTTTCCAAGGAATTCCAAATTTCTCATTTCAGGAATTCCAAATTGAGGATCTCGGAATGGCTGAATTTTGTTTGGGGATTGAAATTCAGCAACGAGACGAAAGAATTCGTCTCCATCAACAGGGCTACATCCGAGAGCTCTTGTCCAGATTCGACATAGAAGACTGTAACTCCGTCTGCACACCTCTGGCTGTCGGGCATTACTTATCAGGAGATCTTGCCAAATCAAGTGACGATAACAAAATCCTCCATACAAAGGGAGCTAGTGGGTGAACTCATGTACATGGCTGTAGCGACCAGGCCCGACATAATTCATTCCCTCAGTTTCCTTAGCCAGTTCTGCGACAAATTTGAGAACAGGCATTGGGTAGCAGCAAAACGAATACTCCGTTACCTGAAAGGTACTCTGGAGTACTCCATTTACTACAAACGCGACACTGATGTACTTACGGGCTATGTCGACACCGATTGGGCCAGCTGTGCTTTGGACAGGCGTTTTACACGGGATTCGTTTTTATCTTGTCCGGAGGAGCGATCTCTTGGGAGAGCCGCAAACAACGCACTGTAGCCCTCTCATCTACCGAGGCTGAATATATGGCCCTGACAGAAGCTGCAAAGGAAAGTATTTACCTCATAAAGTTTTTTAATGAACTTGGATTCGAGAGACTGATTCCGATTAACTTGTACATCGACAATTTGAGTGCACTGGTTGTCGACAAATTGGCTCAAAATACAGTTTTCCATAATCGATCAAAGCACATCGATATTCGTCATCACTTTGTGCGTGAAGTTTTGAAGAAGCATCCTATTAACCTGAAACATATTCCCACCGAAAATATGTTGGCGGATATGATGACCAAGGCCTTGCCCGGATCGAAACACGTGAAGTGTTCATCAGGAGTCGGATTGACCATCCGAGAGAAGATACTTCGAATTGAGAGGGGGTGTTGAGGGTTTTCAATTCTCCCGCTCTTCCTGACTAGAGGGCATCACAGGCTATCGCCATGTTGTCGACGTGCGCGTAACCTATTGGTTTATATAAATATCACACCTTAACGTTTTCTTTTCAGTTCTTATTGATTATTCAAATTTGTATCTTCGTATTACTTAAATATATTCTCTATTGTTCTGGAAATTTCTATTGTCCTTTATTCCACACCTTGACACTTTTAACCATTGATTTTAAAATTTTAATGTTTAAAATAAATATTATGTCATATTTTTCAACTTCTTTCCTGAAGATAAAAAATATGTTTTATAATATTATTTATTTTCAGTTAAAATTTTTGTATTTGTCAATTCATGTTTGTTTTTATATAAATATGTTCATGTATTTATTTATTAGTTTATTAATTTTATTTAAATTAATAATCATTTTTTCTTCTATACTTATAGGATTAATTTATAAATGCAACTTCAAGCAATTGAATATGAATAGCATATGACAGATGCGTGCGCATTTCTGATACCTCGCTGCAACTTTACATTGAGATTTTCTTTTTAAGAATGGATATTGAAGTGAACTGAAGTACAGATTAGAATAAGTTGCGTGCGCATTTTCTATGACAGAAGCTAACTTTACTCCGTGCTGGCGATTATAAGAATGAAACTTCAGGGTGTCATGAACTTTTTTAAAGGGAGGGAAAAAAAAGAGAAATAATTTTAGAGATTTTCTGCGAGTATTCATGATGAATTCTCTTATCAATTTTTGCAAAAAAATTTTGAACGCATCGGCTAAAATCAACCATAAATACAATTTCTATACACGAATAAACTTAATAAACAATTTTGTATGTGTAATCATTCATACTTCATATTTTTCCTTAATTAAAAATTAAAATTGTATTATACAGTGAAAATTGATTGAAATAATTTTTTTAAATTGAACCAATGTTTTTGAAGTTTTCTGATAACCATTTCAATATTATCGCTCTGCTGGTTGTTTTTTGTAGTGATAGATTTGAAATTCGAAGCAACAAATTTCACGATGAAAATGAAAAAAATGTGATTATTAATTATAGTAATTAGAATGTAGATGATTGTAATTCAATGCACAATTACTGTAATTCCCACGCTTAACTGTGTACAGTACAAAACCCGCGTGGAGCGTAACTTGTGCACACACATGGTGGCCAAAGTGTTTTAGACTTTCTTTGCATGCATGCGAGCCATAGTTGCATAACTTATTTGTTTACCGGTGGAATCGACCGAAATCAAGGCCAAATAAAAGATACTGTTAGCTTCATTGCGGCAATTTTTTCCGACAAAATTACAAAACCGATGGGAATATTCATTAGCGTTATGTTATCGAGCGCGTCAGCTCATTTGAATGCTACGTAAAAGATGTAGCCCACTTTGATGATGAGAATAATCAGTCGCATTGTATGTTGCATCGATCAAAATTCCGGCCGAGACGTTTTATCTAAATAATATGATTACTTTGTAAACAGTTACACCGGTATGATCAATTTGTTTGTACTGTTAGAACTGTCATTGCAAAATTAGGCGTGCGATATTGCAGATAGTTTGTGCTTAATTAGTTTATTTAGCATTTTATATTTAAATAAAAGGTTCATTAAATATTGAGTGGCAAATTATTTTTAAGCAATTACAATTACATCATAATCTATAATATAGCGAGTTGGTATCAAACTACATCCTGTCATTGCTAATTAATATCACAGACATAACATCGTCGATGCCAAGTGTAAAATTTCTTCCAATTACCAGGCCCTTAACGATTCCATGAAAAAACAACTACTTATTTATTGCAGAACAAGTTGAAAGTTGTTTTAACATACTAGATTCCTTCGAGTTAATCCCTCGGGACGTTTGCGGATTTATTTATTGCAACTGCTTAGCTGCAAAAAGGAAAGTGCTATCGAAATGTAAAATAACAATAATTTACATTTCAATTAGAAGTTATTCAAGCGACCTTCTTTTTTTTATCAGAAAACAAACAACTAGAATACATACCGATATATAAAGAAAAAAAAATGAATTTGTAAAGTTTTTTAAACGTTAGTGTGGTAAATTGATGAATGTTGTAGTGGATGCTGATACAAGATTATGCATCACGCACTATTAAACTTTACGCTGCATTTGCGACCAATCGGAATCAGCGAAACCTGTTTGTCTGCCGATGATTTTTGAGTTGTGAATGGCTTTCAGAATCACGCTATTTTAACTTCTTGCATTACCGTAATATAAATTCCGCAAATATAATGCTTGGACTTTTTGCTAATGCAAACTACATCGATTCAACTTTTGAATTATATTTGTCGCGCAAAAAAGAGCTATTGGGATTAACGTCGCTGAGGAGGTTTCCGCTTTGAGAACGAAGCAGTTGGTCCGGGTAAAATCAATTTTCATTTTATTTCAATTTTAACAGCAAAAACTTCGACAACGTAAAATGGAAAATTTGATCAATTTCATTACATTTATTTTATCCAAAGAATCGAAATTATTTTAGAACATTGCTTTCAGATGCTTCAAAATTTGAAAGAAAAAATGAAAATTAAGATGAAAAATAATTGAGAAAATTTAAAGACTATTGATACTGATAAAAAATGATTCATCGAACGGTTTTAAATTTTGTATCATAATTGAGTATTAAAAAATTTCTATAAATTCTAATCAATTTCAATATATTCTTTTAATTTGAATCATTTTTTTAGTCGTTCGGTTTAGTAAATGAAAAAATCTAAAAATGTTTTGATTTTTAAGTTTTAACCCATAAAACCCATTAAATAATTACAAAAAAATTCATGAGAAAATAATGCCGCCCAAGCGGCGACATCAAGTCATAAGAGAGATTGATTTAAGTGCACTCTGGGTGGTCGGTGTTTCGATCTGGCACTTGTTGTAGTAGAAAAGAGTTGACGAGAAAAGTCAAATGGAAGTGAAAGAATCGAGGCGTAGCCGCTCTTGGATCACAAGGTATCGCACCGGGGTGCGCATGAGTTTAGATGCAGGGCAGAATGGCTGGCTCCTCACGCGATTCATATCAGATACGTCAACATCACTCGACGTGACCAATGACAGTGCGATGCGCGATCAGGAGCATACAATTTGCGCGCAATGATTTATCATGCTTTACTCTCGGGCCGTGGAATTCTATTTTGATGTTGTTTGCGGGTTAACAGCGTTATAATGGCAGACAAGCTTTTAGAACTATATAAAAAATTGATGTTTTGTTCCGACAAAATGTTTTAATGAAAAAATTTAAAAAAATTAAATTTCATGAAAAATAATTTAGAAATTAATTTTAAGCAATTTGACCAATCACACTTTTCTTTTGTCCTATAAATAATTAATTTTTGTATTTTTCTTAAATATTTTTAAATTTCATTCAAAAATTATTCTGCAAACTAACATAGACATTTTTTTGTCTATAAAACCGAGAAAGCTTAACGAATGTTAACATTTTAAAAACAAAGCAACCATATAGTAGATTGTTAACTTGAAATCAGTTTGGTGGAAGACGCTACTATCTCGGTGTTTGATCCAAGAAAGTGTAATCTTGAGAGTACATTTTAAAAACTTCAATAAGAACTGCATTAAGAACTTGTAAACTCTGCTACAAAGAATTTCTTTAGAAAGCAATTTTTTACTGTTACAAACATTATCAAGACGCCAGCGTTTCAGTCATCAGTCTTAGATTGAGGGATTGACGCTGGCAACTATCGGAAACCGAAAAAATATTCCGTTTTATTCTCCCGACAACGCATGACACTGTCAAGATGAGTCACTGGGCTAAGAGTTGTTATATTGATGCTTAAGAGTCTTCTGAAACTCCATACGCCCTGAATAAATGTGAGGATGCTAAGATCACTGCTTTTTGCAATCGGCTTGTAAGAAGAAGCCAAAACTGTGACCTTCGGTATCAGACTTCAACTCGAACGCTTTCATGAAGCCAAATGTAAAATGCTTACAAAACCCCACTTCTTCCACGATCTTAAAATATTTACCATGAAGAGGCTTTTCTAAATATTGTCTTAACAGTTTGGCTTCTTCTACAGCTGCTATGCGTTTTTTCAATACTTTATTTTCGAGGGAAAGGAAGTTGTCTTCTTTCCTTCGATTGTCTTTCGAGTCCAAGTCGAAGTAACCTGCCGCCATTTCTGTTGCAGAGTACAGAAATGCTCATTTTTCTACGCATTCAAGGTGGTGAACCATACGAAGGAGGGGGTCTTTACTGTTAGTAACATTGTATGAATATCATTATGTTGAGGATCACTTTGTCACAAAGACATTCGATGTTAAGTAATCCACGACCTCCCTTCTCTCGTAAAATGTAGACATCAGGGACTGATACTTCCAGATGATAACTTCGGTTTCTTGTCATCACCTTGCGAGGTTTTACAACGAGAGCCCTGAGCTCATCTTTGGTCTATTAAAATTAACTAAATGATAGTAAGTGCAAAATTTTTGGATATTTTTGTTATGTTTTCATAACATTTGAAAAAATGTTAGTCATTTACTTTGACGGTACTGGTCTCCAAAACTTTCTTACTGGTTTAGTATTGTCCTATTGAGTAATCTGTTAATTGCAATCGAATGGACACCAGCCACTATTGAACGATAATTATTCGCAATCTATTTATATTATTCGCAACCAGTCCAGGGATATCGCCGACTAACGCCACGTCATCCGCGAATCCTACAGTTTTGCACCTTTGGATAGGAAGAATCTTAGCAATGCATCATACATAATATTCCACATGTATCCAAAGACTAAACTTTGTGAAATTCAAACATAATCACAGATTTAAATCTATGTGGAACATTTTGGTGGATTTTTGAGTACCAGTTCAGAGTTAAGAAGATTGCTTTGAACATTTCTGAAAGAAATTAAAAATTAATGCAAAGATAAGGAGAACTTCAGACCAAAAAGGGGTTCGACTTATAAAAACAATTTGCAAGCTTGATGTCAAAGGACCAAGTCGAGCATGCCAAAGTTTTTAAATCGTTAGATAATGGTATTTTATTTGACTAGTGGATACAGCAGAGACTTTTCCCACCGAGTGAGAAAGCCTCTGCTACGTCCAGTAGTTGAGTAAATTTCTTTTCCTTACGAGAGTGGGAAAATTAATTACTTTTACCGCACGTGTAAGGAAATTGTTATTTACGATAAAATTAATTTTAACAATTACAAATTATATAAAAAATATGTATCGTTTAATTTTTAATGCAAGTACATATTCACAAAAAAATAATTTCCAAGATTTGATTCACAATTCTTATGTATAAATTTAAGCACATCAGCTATTCTAGTTGATCATGCGAACTCTATCAAGTGTTTGAAGTACACATAAAAAGCTAATGAAAAGCCATTTTTGTTAACCTTTTTAACAGAATGAGCTAATCAAAAATAATGCAAGAAATTTCATCCTTCCGCCATGTACTGCGGAACAACAACAAAATATACCCGTTGAAATAACATTAACCCTTTTCCGAACTCCAACGTCAAATTAACTTGTTTACATTTTTGTCTGCATGACAATCATTATAAAAATGTGATCGAACGCTCGCCATAATGAGTACAGTAATAAAAGCCAGCCACCATATAATGGCAAGATATTTAATAAAAGGACAATAAATTAACTCAGGGCGTCCCTAATTACAGACCAAAGTGCACTTCATAACCTGGTAATGGCTTTTACTAGGGTCCATCGTAGAGCCAATACCGTTAACTCTTAATACATTATTCCTATCGTTGGCATTATCCTATTAGTTTCTGATATATATTTGTAATTAGAATCATAAGCTATAGAGGCGTCACGTTTTGGATTATTTTGCGGAAAAGCGGCAATACCTTGTGGAAAATAAATGTCCAAGTAACATGTAAAGAATTTTGAAATGATTTTGGCAAAGATTGCATATTTTTTCTCATTTTAATATTCTTATTAAAGATATTCTAGTTTTAATTTTCTTACCAAACAATACAGGGTAACATAAGTAAATTAAATTCCATTTTATATAAATTGATATAATTTTGTAATAAAAAAATATTATAAACGAAAAATTTAAGATAAAATCCAGAATATGATTTGATTTATATTTTTTTGTTCTCAAACCAAAGAGTGTGCGAAGTGTTATGATAATCCCGTGCCGATTAGAATAATCAAATGTAATTGCTGATCAAAAATAATAAACCTTAATTATAAAGCGGAGATGAAGCGTCGGACGCGCGCACCACAGAGGTTCATACGTTGGATGACCTACTTTATATGTTTACTCATTACAAAGATGGGATTTAATCACCGGTTACGATCGGTGCATCTTATTACACCGTGAAATTTGATAGCCGTCGTTAAGATGATGATGATAGCACACGGAAAACCGTAACCAAACTGTTTTCACTAATAATTCGGCTAATTATTACAAGCCCGGGCGGAAATGATTAACAATGTAAGCAGGATTTAGGAAATACTCTGGGAATTTCTAACCATAACTTGTAGATATTAAAAATGCTACGATTTTATATTTACATTTAAAAAATAATTAAAAAAGTTGATTAATTTTACAGAAATAATGTAGTTTTAGCGCAGTATGTTTATTAAAAAATGCTTCTTTAAAATAGCTATCATAATTTTAAGATTATAACAGACCGTAAATTCAATCTTGCTGAAATGAGTAAACATCTTAACTATATATAAATATATAAACATATTATGACCTGAATCTTTGATTATATTATATCGAGAAAATTTTTAAGAAATGCTAATTGATAATACAGATCATAAAATAATACATGTACTTGTAATAATTTTTCCGACAGGCTTTTATTTTGTGTTTCATCGGTATTCTTTTAATTCTGATAAGCTAAACTTAAAATTGTTTTATTTAGCCAACACTGTTGCGAAAAAATTGTAATTCATGGATTATTAATTTTAAATTGCGCATATATTGCAAGAAATAAAGTCATTTTAATTTTCTTTTCCCTTGTAACTTTGTGCGAAACAGCATTACAGAACACAGCACTTTAATTACAGAACCTATACACGGCTAATAAATACTTAACAATATATAATTATTAAGCAAATTTTTTGCCTCGAAATGACTCATTATACGCCTAATCGCAAATCGAACCGGTCAACTTTACCTTTTTTTTCTTGTTCACAACAGCACGTACATACATAAATTTGGAATCAAAGCGTGACAGCAGTGCAACAGTCATAAATTAGCGATCAAAAGAGCTCGCCAAGGCCGGACACAGTGGAACAAATTGAGATCACATCTTATTAAAAATAAATCGTGCACGATCGTGATCATGTCTTTATCGTTGTACCGGTTATTCGTGTCCGTCTCCCTCATAATCGACATGCACGATTTTATGCATTATCCAAATAGTTCTGCCAAGGGTAATCGGTTTAAGTCCATTAATTACTACCAGTAAATGAAATTCGATTAAGTTCGATTGAAATATTAAGAAAAAAAATGTAAAACCTTTTCAAACATATTCAAACGTATTAGAACTAACTGAAATTAATGGAAACATCAAACTACCCGACAAAATGTATCAGAATTGAATATAACTTTTACAAAGACGCAATTAGAATATATTAGATTTGTATTTATTGAAAATATCCAAAGATGCGTTTAAAAACAATTGAAACACATTAACATTTTTTGAACTCGATCAATTAAATCGAGTTTAATTGCATATCTTAATCGGCTTTCAATCGATTCTTGTTTACAAGGTTCAAGAGTAAAAACACTAATCAATAATCGACACACCTTTGCTGATAAAAAAAGACAAATGGCTTTATTTTTTTTCTTTTTATTTTTCTCAGCTTCTTATACTTCTTTTTAATTCTGATTGTGGAATGAGGAAAGGACGATCACGAACGGAAACGAACAGTTTCATGTGTCAGCGACTATTTAACGCTCAGCTGAAAAGGCTACTGGTGGAGTAGTAGGTGTACCTTGTTAGGCATCGACATAATTCACTCGTGTACCTTTCTTTCGGAATCCGAACCAAAGAGAGAAAGAGATAGGTATTCAAGTGCCACGCATTTCTGTTCGAGAACGATCAACAAAAAAAAGCTTTGTTCGCGAGATGGTGAAATGATTGTTTCATCCGCGATCACTTTTTGTTCTTGATGGCAAAATGAATCGAAGATATTGCATGGGTTGATCTCAAGATAACTGTTGGTTGAAATGGTTTATCGGTTTCAATTATGGTCGATCGGTAGGACGTAAGGAAATGTAACAAAAAAAGTTGAGAAAAAAAGTTGAAAAGTCCTTTGAATAGATTGTCATATATGTTTTGATGATCTGATTTCGAAACTTTTGTTATTTCATTTCTCATTTTTAAAACTGATAACATTATTTATGAGTTTAATCCTTTTAATCTGAATAACTATTTGAAGGATTTTTATCAGAAGCTTAAAAATCTTTTTTAAAGTGAAATTCATTTATTAGAGTTGTATGTATATTTTATAATCCATTCTTAAAAAGAAAAGCTCAGTGTGAAGTTGCAGCGAGTTATCAGAAATGCGCGCGCATCTTTCATATGCTATTCATATTCAATTGCTTGAATTTGGCTTATTAACGCCTGTATTAAAATTAATAATCAAGGTAATTTACGACCAATTTAACAGACAATAAAATGAAAAAATTGTTAAGTCAAAATTTCAATTTATTCCGATGTTTCGACTTAAAATTGGAAGTCGTTTTCAATTATAAACTTTACAAAATCGCGGTAAATTTGAATGTTGACACTAATTCAAATTTAGTTAAAATTAAAAAGAAAATCAACTTTTGATAAAATGAAATTTAAATAAAATCGAACTATTTTTTTATTTCATTAACTATAAAATTTAATTTTATAGTATGTAACCTAAATTGGAATTTTCTGTTCATTTGTAAACTAACCCTATAAATAT